>JAMZAV010018171.1:0-17440 GCA_024449915.1 Sweltsa coloradensis
GCTGGTTCCCGCAGACAGTTGGGCACGGGTTGAGGGACCGGTGCGGGGCTAGGGCCCGGGTGCTGCCCTCTCGTTGCATCGTGGTCTTGGCGCTAGCGGGGCCGGTCGACGGCCTCGGGAAACAGCTGTTGTTCTTTCATTCAGCAAACTTTTCAGGCATGTTTCTTCGACTTTCAAATTATCGGCCAGAGGTGGTACAATAGCCAAGCCTGCTTTCAGGACATAGGCCTACTCGTTTAATGATAAACAAAACTGATAGCTCAATTGGAAGAGCATCGGTCATGTAAGCCGGAGGTTCTGGGTTCGAGCCCAGTCGGGGCCAATTTTTACGATAATTGCTATCATTAAACAAGTAAATTATTCTTATGAAATAAACTATTTTAATAATGTTATGCTGTGCTAGAAAATAATTAGACCTAGAGGTTTGTGTATTTTGACAAAAAATAATGACTTTCTAGCTTATGCCATTATTACACAGTGCAAAATAGGCCTACAGCTTTTGTGTTTGTCTTTATTTTAAAAATTGCATGCATTGCAGGTGACCATATAAATATATATTTTGTCAAATTAACAACATATATTGATAGTAGGGCCTATATTGATAAGGCTTGTATGTTCTTCATGTTATTGTAAACCAATTAATAACCATGGTTGCCAATTGGTGACTATAGTATCCATGGTTTGTATTTGGTTATGGTTATGAGATTCTCAGAAAAAAGTAATAACTAACTAATCACCATGGTGACCATTTGGTTATTACAAGTTAAGGTTTACAAATGGTTATCAAATGGTTATTAAAAGATTTATAATAACCATGGTTGTCAATTGGTGATGTTCTGGTTTGCAATAGGTTATCAAATGGTTATTAAATGGTTTACAGTTGGTTATCATCCATTTCACAAGCCTCTTTGGTGGTTATTAGTGGTTTACAAATGGTTATCAATTGGTTATTATGGTTACAAGAAGTTATTATTTGGTTATCAATTGGTGATGAGTATTTTTAGTAAGGGTGTAGAGAGGCTTTCGGCAGACGGGTCGAGTTCATGTGAGATACTGGGCTGCTTCGGGTGTTCGGATCTTGTAGAGAAAAGACGGACTAAATAAAACTGCTTGTAATAATGGATACTTGTGACGAATATAACATTAAAATTTTCTCATAAAAATATCAGCATTAATTATTTTATTGAATATTATTTTTTATAAAAGATATACATTTTAAAATGTCTGGACCGGCACCTCCATCATTGACCAACAAAATACATATTTTTATTGCATACCTTTTTTGTCTATCGGGTAGGCCTCCAATACCCAATCCAATCCAAATTTTCGTGTACCCTCACACCACTACCAAAGATTAGTCGTATCCCGGTACGCTATAACTGTAACCCACTGAGAGTTAATATTCAATGTGTGTCTTTAGAGTAACTACCCGGCAAGTGGATACCTAGGATCGATTCACAGGGGAGAAATGCTTTTTTTTTATTTACATTCTGTCTTGGATGACAGTATGTTTCGCTTGTTTGTAAATATTTCGCAATCGCCTGAAAGTACATGGTTTAGTAATTCGTATTTTTCCAAATTTCGAATTTTTAAACTTTCTAACTTGTGTTTAAAGCAGAAGTCGACATTAATCAGCAATTATAAAGAACGTCGAGCGCTGTAGGCGTCGAGAAACTCTCGGATGAATAGTTGGAAGTCAGAGCTAGGATAGGGGTCTAGCTGCAGTAAACCTCAGCCGCCAGGGGCGACCGTTTCTAGTCCGCTTTATTTGTCTCGGGCGGCCAGAAAACAACTTGAGGGAACTAAAAGTTGAATGCAGAATGTTAACGTGAGTTGTTGAAGGGGATGAGAAGAAAGCTCTCGGGCTACTCTCCGATACTCTCTCAAGCTACTCTCTAATACTCTCTCAAGCTACTCTCTGATACTCTCTCAAGCTACTCTCTGATACTCTCTCAAGCTACTCTCTGATACTCTCTCAAGCTACTCTCTGATACTCTCTCAAACTACTCGCTGATACTCTCTCAAACTACTCTCTGATACTCTCTCAAGCTACTCTCTGATACTCTCTCAAACTACTCTCTGATACTCTCTCAAGCTACTCTCTGATATTCTCTTAAGCTACTCTCGATACTCTCTCAAGCTACTCGCTGATACTCTCTCAAACTACTCTCTGATACTCTCTCAAGCTACTCGACGATACTCTCTGAAGATACTCCATCCCCGCCTCATTCCTATTGCTGTATTCAACACTTCTGTGCTTAATTCTATGATATCTATATACGTTTGCGAATAAAATGTGTAACAGGCCTACTTCTGTCACCGCTTTAAATTTAGAGAAGAATATTTGGATGTGAAATAATGTATCGCAGGAAACCAGCGCTGGTACGAGTATTTTTATCAATCAGACCATATGGACTTTACATTAATCACAATAGAGTCATGATAGTACCAAGAAACAATTTTTATAGTATGCTCATAAATAAAATTTTAAACAACATTTAGATAAAGGGGCTATTACACAATTGTTTTATTTCTTACTACATATTAATAGTCGATATCAAGATAAAAATCTAAAATAGCTGTGAACAAATTCCCCCATTTTTTTAAATTACTAGGTAGTGACATGGTCGTTTGGTTAGGGTCATGTTTCGCCATATGTTTTTTAACTCGGATAGCTAACAAGTATATACTGTTTTTTTTAAACACCGAACAGTGAACGCACACCTTAGACATGAATGAAGCGTTGTGCTATGCGTGTGCGTTATTAGTTTAGGGGGGGGGGGGGGGGGGCGCGAAGATATGTGTTAAAAATTGTGTTTTAGATGGACTTGTGTATTAACAGTCCACAAAGCGTTATTTCCAAATTTAAGTGAGAAAGGTTAGAAGATATAAATCATTTGTGTGTTTGGTTTACTGTTTTAAAAATGTTTAACTTGTTATTGAATTTTTCTTAAGCAAGTAACTGAGAGATTGGGTTTAAAGATGTGTAACATTCATATTATTTTAACGCGGAATACCGCACGCCGCGTGAAATATTCTACACAGAAGAAAGTTACTATAGAAGAACGAAACGAAGTTATAATTTATTCACGAGTTACACATTTTTAAAAACACGGAATAACAATGAACATTTCGTAACTTCATTGTGCTTCATTGATCTAATTAAATATTTGAATCCCTTCAAAAGTTGAAAGGAAGCGGCATACCTATACTGTTATAGTGTTTGACAGAAATTTAAAGCAAATTTGACAAACGTCGTAGGATTTCTTCATGTACTTTATGAGTAGAGTAACTTTAACTTAATTACTGTTTCTATGACTGACTTGGAAAACTTTGATTGCCAGTCGTCTTATGCCCACGCAAGGTTGTATAAGAGTTATTTGAGAACAACTTTTTACCATTTGAAAAAACTTTGGACAGGCAATTATATCGAACGTAAAACTGAAGACAGGTTGTCTGAAAACTTTGGACATTCAGTACCTATCAGAACTCGATTATCGACCTAAAGTCGACATCCCAATTTTAATTAGCCGATAGAAGCACTTAACTGTTTAATATTCTACCGTTATTCTTAGATGGCAGATAATTGGCTATGGTTCATATCCTTCCTTCTAACTTGAAATAATTACGTGAAATAGAATTTACGTGGAACCCTTGGATGAATCGTTAGTATTTCGTTACTTAGTTATCTCGGATCACTCATAAAAAGTGTACATGTGTAATATAGCTGATGCACATCTGCGTGCGTGTGCGTGTGCGTGTGCGTGTGCGTGTGCGTGTGCGTGTGCGTGTGCGGGGCCCGAGGCTGCATGATATATAGAGATAGGATGGGAGGCTCAGCTATATATCAACGAGCACCTGCGTATTCTAAACGGCGTCACCGTAATCCCATTGTTGATGACGTAAGCTATAGAAAAAGGTTTTTATGTCGCATTTCAAAATCCCTATTTAAATAATTGATCCGCTGTTGGGGAATCGACAGGCCCGTGACAATAGTATATAAACATCATGCGTAGGTGACACAGTTGCACACTGCATTCATGTGAAATCCGCACCGTGTAAAATGAACATCAATCACATTCAATCACATTATACTGCACGTTTATTTAATATGTGCGTAATCAACTGTATACAATGTTGCATTTTATTTTATTGTGATAACTGATTTATGGGGCAACATCTCATTTCAACCTCACATCGCACTACTACACAAATAACTACGAATTACAAAGTGTATAGTATTCATGGTTTTATCTTTCCTCTATTATTATTATTCTATAGACAATCATGCAACCACATTGCACAAAACAATATATTTAACATACAACATAAAACAAAAATGTAGGTGGAATTCGTTTATGAAAGTTAGTGACATAAAATTATGAAATTAGTGTGCATTGAATGGATGATTTTAAAACAAATAGAATCGCTAAAACTTGTTGGAATGATTAATAAAAGTGGAATAAAATAAATTACGAAACTTTATGTTTGTAAATCATTACTTCCAAATACGCACATGGTGCATAGACATTGATTTCATCCCGCAATCTAATCGTACCTGGTAATCACATTTGTAACCAATAAACCACGTGTTATTGATGTTTATGGGAGTGAAGGAAGCCACCACAGTCCTTGTTGAAAAATATGAAACCGTACGTGTTCGATTCCCCACTCCATTACGCTTCCATCCTCATAATATTCGTTATCGAGTCGTTCCCCATTACTTTGCGGAGGTACAGTATATCATGTTCTTCGCCTCAGTTCATATCTCCCACCAAGGCCTCACTATTCTCCGCACGGGACCTATATAATAGAAGAATTCCTTCCGATATAATCTATGAGGTTATCTCGATCCCCCCCCCCCCCAGCCCCCAGCCACCCGCCATCAATGACGGCTCAATATGCACTCCAATATTAACGTCAGTGCCAAATGAGCCAATCCCTTCTCATATATATGTATGATTTCGATGCTCAACATGCCACAATGTATTGTAGGCCTATGTAGGTATTTGTAATCGATAGCCAATGCTGCAGCCACCTCTGGCAGTAGACGATTATTTTGTTTTGTCAGGGCTTTCACGTATGCACGTACACCGCCCATATAGCTCACGTTTTAGTTTTGAAATTGTATACACAAAAGGTAAATATTCTTGTTAAATCAACATTATTATTAATTTTAAAAGTGCACAACGCAGCTGTTGTGATTGTCGGTTTAAAAATTTTTTCAGTGAATTAAAAATAAAATAAGACCACATGTTTGTTTGTATAATTAAATTTATCATTTAAACAATTTTCATTTAGTTAATTAATTTAATTTATCATTTCTAGTATAAATTGACATGCAATAAAGCTAATAGTGAGTGAACCGAACCAGCTAATAGTTAATTCAATGTTGTGTATCAAAATATTTTTTACATTAATACCAATTTACGATATCCGTTATAATGTCCAATAGTTAGTAGTTACCCATCTATAACCGGTTTAAAGTACGTCATTCAACAACAGAAATGCACACGAAATACTTATTTCATGAAGATTTCCACTGAATTTTAAATTTTCTGATCCTAAGAATGATTCAGTTTACTTAGTGTGCCCCTCTTTAGGCGACGTGTTTTTGTAATAATAAGGGTGTTCGGATGGTTTGGAAGGAATGCCCAAGGTTATCAGCATCAATCAATTCTATCGTTCGTCTTTAACAAAGGAAAATTTTGTAAAACAAATTAAGCCAGGACTGATGCTGTTTTGGAGTCGTTTACGGAATCAACGATCCGAGTTAAATTGACACTTACATATAATATCATCATGCATACAAGCTTCAAAGTAACAACCAGGCAAACAAACTTAATAATCATCGTAACCGCATAGTCATATTTATGTAATTATATGTTTATATGTATAAATGTTCTATGTTGTATTGTTAATGTTGCCGAGTATGATAAATTGCACTTGTGGGACGGTACTGTGGCCACAAAATCATAAATATAAATGCTTTCAAAACACGCATCGCAGATTTTCTGTCTCATTTTATTGGCATCGTATCACTCTAGTCGTTATGCGTAAAGCAACACCCAGCTACTTTTGTGCAATATGTATAATAATGGTAAACACTTCAGTTTACGCCACCTTCTCAGACGTGGCTCAGTGCTTCAGTGAATATTACCATAAGAGAGGTCGATGGCTGGTTTCCCGTCACCAACGACACAGACTGAGGATTTGGCCTGGAGCGTTCCTCAATCACAAGACGAAATCGCAAAATCAGCCCCACCAAACTAAACTATCCACTAACTCAATAACTCTTCGTTAACTTTGAGGGACTACATTGCAGGGTTGCACCTTCATGTTAAATACATATATATTCCATGAACTAGGGTGTAGGAGCTATTTTCTGGTATGTTTTACGTTTTACCGTTTTTAAAACTTTTAATATAATTTGCTTATGAATTATTTGATTACAAACTAGTTCTGCGGCTATTGTTGTGATAAGTATTTGTAGCAAGCATGGCAATAGGAGCACCAAAAATAGTGGAAGAAACTATAATAAACGTATCGTCAAAGAAGGATGCGAAGCATAGTACGTTTATCCGGCGGCCAAATCATGTTTTGGTGGAGGTGCCGGGTATTTTTATTGAACATTTTGGTGATACTTCTCTGTCCTTCTATGATCACTTAATCATTTTGTACCATCCTTGTTGAAGGGTAATGTGAACAAATCATTCTGAGGTTATGTGCGCAGTTTTTGTCATGAGACGGATACACAACGGATGGTCGAACGATGAAATAAAAAGATGCGTATAGTGGAGATTCTCTCCCTAATATTAACAATGAACATGGTTCCCTGTACGTATGTAATGTATAATTCAACTGGGCAGCGACAAAAAATTAACACAATAACAAAAGTTAAGAACGTTTAGTTCTTCAATATATTATTTTATAAACAATTTCGACGCCCGAAGGTATGATAAACATTAGCCCTACACAAATTGGGATAATCTAAACATTATATCAACATTGTGAGGGTTTAGAGTGTAATAGAAGTTATCGTAACAGGATAATATTCCAACATGCTTGAATTATTCTTATTTCACTTCTTCCGTTTATTAGAGAGAGAAAAGGGGTTAGAGAAATGGGTTCATTTTTATGGGTGGTGTGCCTTAACAAACCCGATTCCCACAATAAAATCATGTCATGAAATACCAATTAATTAAATGACGTTTTTCCACCATGCCGTTAAAGCAACCAGCAAGGGTGGTGGGGGGGGGGGGGTCTACGCTCTCTCACTGCGCGGCTCGAATACCAAGCAGGACCAGGAGGCAAATTGAAATAAAGGGTCGAGTTTGAGCTGGGACGAATATTATGTAGAGCCCTCTTAAAGTCACAAAGGGAAGTAGCTAACTTGCATTTTGCAAATTGAAAGTGACGTAGTGCAACGCGCTCTATACTTTGCTAGAATCGTATAAACGAATGATCGAACAGTTTGAAGTTAGCCTTCCGGAAAATCGGCCTACTTTCCTGATTGCATTGCTTAAAGAAGAGGAAGTTTAAGACTCTCTATGCGATGAAAAGCTATTTGATCAGCATAACTGTCACTCGAGAAGCTTTGATAGCCCAATCAGAGCGGAGAGATAAGAGAATCGCCTTCAGGTTGCATGGAACCAACCTCCTCGGGTTTAGTTTAGGTAGAATGCTCGGGCAGCATCCCTGGCTGAAGAAAGACAACAACGCAAGGTACGGATAAAGATCTGGATGGAGAAACGTTTATGTACAGGGCTGGGTATCAACCTTTTATTAAGAATACTAGACGGTGTCGTATTTATACCGCAGTTCGTTTGATATATCATGTTTCTTTACAAACTTTTTGATATACTATTAATACTATTACAAAAAAATCTTTAATTTCAGCGTTTGGAATGAAGCTACGTTAACTAACCATTGAATGACGAAAATATCTAGGTCCCTGAGGTCTTTTAAATTTCTACGAAATGAGTTTGTTTAAGTTTTTCAAGATGATAAACAATACCCTGAAGTTAAGTATTTATAAAACTTGTATTCAACGCCATTGACGTCAAAGATGAAGTTGTTAGAATTAGAATAACTTAACGACTTATCGGATGCAATATATATATATTCTTTAAAATTTAAATACAATACAAGAAGAAAATAAACCTCTCCATAATATTAGGTAGAACAAAGTACTAAAACAATAGAGATAAAGGTTGAGCGTGGAGATTCGTTTGCATCCAGGGTTTGAGTATTAGCAAGAACAAACGGGGAATTAAAGGTAGAATTTTCGAACTATACAATTCCAAACGCGAACAAAACAATTATATATTACGAACTTGACTCTGAGGAAGAGAATACATAGTTGAATAGATATAAAATATTGTGAAGAGAGACCACAATGTATATACCGAAGATACAATAACATTCTGTGTAGGCGTTATTTCTGGATTTAAATTTTTCTCCGTGCATTGTCAAAGTTAACCATAAATTAGGTCAAAAAATAACAAAGTAAATCACATTTGAAATAAAACCTTTTTTTAAAGTTCTTTTCAATTAAAAATGTTTAATTTTAAATGGCTTCAGCTTGAGAGCTTTTAAATTTAATATTGTACCAAAGAGTTATCTCTGGTTTGCAATACCGGTATAAACACTGAACAATGTGCAATAAACATTATCATTATCAACGTGACATGCATACGACCCCCCCCCCCACCCCATACCCTCCCACCGGGACAACAAACCAAACTCGGAATGAATAGCAATTAAACCGTACCAATTACCCAAATTGCATTTCTTTCAAATGATTATTCTTTTCTGATGGTTTCAAAGTAAAATAGATTTTCTAAATTCTGTAATAGATTTTGTACAATTGTTAATTCATTTATTGCATGTATATTATCTTTATTTCGTCATTAGAGGAATTGATGTTTTGTGCTACAGAAGAGACGTTTATAATGTTTTGACATGGTCGGATATTTATTATGGTTCATCATAATATTTTATATCTTATTGAAGATAAAATTTTAAATTGGGGTGGGTAAACTTATTTAAGCTGTTTTATTTTGGATTATTTTGAGTTTAAAATATGGTTATGGTATAATTGAAATAAGGGGAAGAACTATCTAATATAATTCACTTAATTGTTAATAAATATGGATTTATTGTATTTTGAATGTATGAATTCATTCAAGGATAGCTTATTTGTCAAACCAGTCACTGCGTGTAAACGCGTAGGTATCTGTACTTAATGCAATGCACAGTATTCCCCAAAGAGGTAGCAAGTGATACGATAGCGAATGCCAAGAAAGTAACAACAATAAATTTCTAGTTTAGATTGTGCGTGTCTAAAATGAGCTCGTTGTCATGCGGAATGGTTCAGAGTGTGGAAGCGCGTCATCACCGCAACGGAACGCCTTCTAAACCCGCACCATTGGTTTCCGACAATAGGCGTATTGTCTGCAAGAGACGAGCTAACAGCTTCACGTTTAAGCCCCTCCCACTTCCGCTCGAGGAAACCGGGACAAAACCGGGACCACAACAATGGAGTCACATTTCAAGAACAAAACGATAATCCCGTCTAGGTCCGGTTCACGCAGCAAAAACCGGGTTCTGCTACAACCATGGTAATGTTCATTCATTATCTTTGCTTCACGACAGGATAAACCGGTCTCAGATATGTTACAAGCATTCTACTGACAGGCGGTTAGAATGCTTGTATATAGCATTTATCCTAGACCGGTCTTAGGATATGTGCTACAAGCATTCTAACGACGGGCGGTTAGAATGCTCAGAAAAAGCATTTATCCTAGGCCGCCTGTTGTTAGAATGCTTGTAGCACATATTATCTTAGACCGGTCTAGGATATGTGCTAAAATCATTCGAACGACGGGCTGTTAGAAAGCTTGTATACAGCATTTATCCTAGACTGGTCTAGAACTGGTCTAGTATATAATATGCCACAAGCATTTTAACGACTAGCGGATAGAATGTTTGTATGTGGCATTTATTTTAGACCGGGTTTTCCAGTTGCGAAGCAAAGATAATGAAAATTCAAATGACTTACATATACCTTAATCAGTGTGGAGTAACACGCAAAAGGTAAATAGTAAACGCACGATTTACGGACCTTGCCTCCAACCATTTTCCGAACAGTAGAAAATATAAGATGTTTAATACAAGAATAAAGAATAATAAATAAACATTTTTGATACTTAATACAGTATTTTTCACAATGTAACGTAAACTTGTAAAGTTTATAACCTAGCCTGGTCGATAAAACCATGACGCCGAGAGTTGACCATTCTGTGAAGTCAATATACTACAGTACTTCACTGATTGTGGCCGGACCCAGCCCAGCTATGCCTGGCATTCCTTGGCCTGTAGAGGTAAACAACGCCACGACAATCTAGACCAAGAATTTATTGCGCCTCCTCCTCAGGTTCCTCTGAAACACGTGTATCCGGCAGCAACGCGAACACGGAATTTTTATAAAGCTGACGATAAAATTTGAAGAATTGTTATTTTTTGGTGGAATTTTAAGACGGCGATACAATATGAAACAATTTGATGTTTTACAAGTTTTATAAGTCTGAATCATGACTGACAGAAGCGAATATTCTTTTTGTAAAATGATGAAATATGAAAGTTGGAACATAATAAACATATAAGTATGGTACAACTGTTTTAATCCATTAGTTTAAGCCAAGCTAGTTCTCATTTCACATAACAGTTCAATTATTCGCACATTCCTATAACAGCCATGATTTGAATTGTGGAACAGAAATCTACTTTCGATTGCGAAAACGAACTAGCACTGGCGGGCACACACATTCCGCACGGCTTGTTTCGTCTGGAAAGTTCTGGGGCGGAAAGTTTTCCGAAATTCAAGGCACATGCCCTTGTTATGTTCCGTTAAAATCTATAAACCCTGATAATTCATTTGACCTCGTAGAATCTGTATTGAGGTTAAATCGAAAGATCCGGTTCCGAGGTAGAAAGCAGAACCGGTTGTAAGGTGAAAAGTAGAACCAGATTTAAGGTGGAAGCAGACCGGTTGTAAAGTGGACATCAGAAACGGTTGTAATTTGGAAAGTAGAACCGGTTGTAAGGTGAAAAGTAGAACCGGATGTTAAGGTGGAAAACAAAACGGGACGCGAAGTGGATATAGCAAAAGCGGGTGTAAGATTGACAGCAGAAAAGGGTGTAAGGTGGGAAGCAGGATGAAAGGTGGATAGCATAATCGGATTTATTGTGGACAGCAAAACCGGATGTATAATGCTGAAAGCATAGCTGGTTATAAGGTGTGAATAAGTATCGGTTTGTAAGGTAAACTGCAGAACCGGATAGAGGGAGAGAGTTTTTAAAACGTTGGGAATAAAAGTAATTCTCTAGCTGTGTGTGATATTTTCCGTAAAGCTACTTATAACATATAGATGTTTTGAGGTAAAGCTGCGTTTGATTTTATAGTAAAATTATATTTTACTACCGACGTTTCTCTAGGATTTCACCTAGCTTTATCAACGTTAAAAATAAAAACAAAATGGAATAACAAAGGACCCAATCTCACAATCAAATCTTACGTATATATATTTGAATTAATAATAATTATTAATAATAAGACTAAAATTATTATTATTGTTGTTAAAAGCATACGAATAAAATTTTAAAATGCACATAAGAACTGGTTATGTGGAAAGCAGAATCTGGTGGGGGGTAAAAGTTTTCACGGTCACTCAAGACGACGAAGGGTGATTGAAGTGTGCTTTTAGAAAATAAAGACTGGGAAAAGGAGAAGAAATAGAAAGAGGTGCTGCAGGAGAGCGCATACAAATCCGCGTGTAGCACTAAAGGAAGGAACGCTTGGACTAACCGAATAGAATGGAAGAGAGATCTTATAAGGACACTCGTAAAGTAAATTCGACATGGAATAAACAGAGTATTATCATATGGACGAGAGTTGGGTGGCTAAGAATGTTATAGAGAGTTGGGTGGCTCAGAATGTTACAGATGATATGTGTTTCTCACTGGACTTAAATTTCGGCCGATAGATATGGCCAGTACTGGCACGATCTCTATAGTAGTCGGTCAAAGCCTGACACTAGCAATCCTCATTCAAGTGGGTTAAGATTTCTTCAGTTCTATAGTAGCAGTCAACTCTCTACGTCATAACATGCATAAACATGGAAAGTGAATTCTTATTCCAGATGTTACGAGTGTGATCCTTGCCACCAGAAATCCTGACTCGAAGTTTTTCCCAATGTTAATTCGAGTCATTAACACGAATTCTTGTAATCGAATCTCCCTTTACTAGCCCTTGGATATTCCCTTCACAGCTAACCTAACCCTTTAACAATTTTGTCGCATGAAGAAAGTCTCATCGGGTTAAAGTAAAACTGATATCTAGCCAGCTGCTGGCATCCATACCAAAATTGTTTTTAGTTTAAACGTCTATTCATATAAATATGTTTAAGATTGTGATGTGTGTAGTATTGACTTGCATCCATCGTCAAAAGTAGATTATAGACTATAAATAATAGACTATGTTCAAAACATTTTTCATCGTCAAAAGTAAATTATGGACTAAAATAATAGATTATGTTCAAAACATTTATACATTAGATACACGGGTTGCAAACCTAAAAACGTACACAAAAAACAAAAGAAGAAAGTCACAAACGTTTTTTCAGCAATTTTGGTTAATTCGTTAGTTAGGTTAGTTTTTACAAAGAAAAATTCAAAGAACCACTTTAATGTTGATCTTTCGATTCTGAAGTGTTTTCTGCTTCGCTCAATGCCCTAAATCTCCTAGAGTAGTTTCAGAGTCGTTTCGCCGAACAATAAACAAACAAAATCGAGTTCAAACAATATTTTCCTTTTGGTCTACCACACACATGAATCCTTTTGTATAGTACTAATTTGCCTAAAGTGTATGTACTCCACAAAACAATCACGATTTGATATAATATAAATAATTGCGGAAACAACACACTCACACAACTTTCCATACAACTCTAAGACCATATTAATCTATACAGTTCGAATTATTGTATTTACACGAATGTAAATTCTGAATGTCTTTATTTACTGTTTTGCTTTACGTAAAGTCTTGTATTACTTTACTTCTTCATAAGTTGTCTTCCACATCGCATTTAAGTGAACCCAACATTGCCTCAGGTAAATATATTTTTGAAACGTTATTAAAGCCACAACAGTTTAAATTAAAATTCCATCTTGTGTGCTTGCATTACAACCGTTCTCAAATGCTGACGTTGAGAAAAATTATTACATTTTTTAACTGCAAAGTTATCCATTTCATTGTTTTAACTCGTTCACTTCTTACCCTTCTCACTTTTCTGTCAGAAGTATCTCTCTTGCCAGCTTACCGACTGTGTACGGGTTTTTGCTTATACAAATATCCTATAACTTTCAGCACGTAATAAATCGCAACTGCAAATCCTATGTTGAAAACATAAACTATCTGCCGGATCAGAAGTTTACCGTTATCAATGTACATATATATGTAATGCTACGGAAATCTGATCATATTTGGGGTGATATTTTCAACGCACTTTATAATATAACAATATCTCGCAATTTGCAACTCAAGAACAAACTTCTATGCTATAGGCCAAGATGTAATTATAATGGTGGCAATTATATTGTTAATCTTATCTCCATTGGATTTAGTTTATTCAAATTTTGGTACTTCAAATGTTATATTATGATGCTTTACCGAAACATTTATAACTGAATATGATGTTTACGAAGTAGATACAGAAACCGAAACGAAACTTATATTAAATCACTTATTTCTACGTTGGCGTTTGCGTTTGCGTTTTATGCGATCTGGATATTATCAAACACTTTCGACCAATTATGTCGGCCGTTTGTACTATGCTTGACTCCAATGCGTTAACATTGAACAATCGGTTTAAATAAAACATTTGCTACAAGTAATTATTCACATTGTGTAGCATTTCAGCCAATCTACGACAGAACATATTTTAAAACCAACAAATTAATTTATTTATTTGTATTGAAAGTCTATCCACTCAGTCCAATAACCAGTTAACAGTGGGTAGGTAATTCAAAACAAACCGGTGCCGATGTCATCGATGAACGAACAATTGCCACCCGAAGACCATTATTTTAAATAATAAACACTGACCATGGACTTTCAAAAGTTACTGTCATTATAAATCCATGCACCGACAAAACAAGTAGGGCACGATATAATCCACGGGGAGGAGTGACCGTGTTGCTTAATTATTCCTCTTTTAATCTATTATGCTGTGAGAAAAGATAAGTAGTGGTAGATGAGGATGAGAGACAAGCTAATAAACTGCATGCATTATCCGCGGGCCAAGGCGCTTCGAACCGGCGCCTCCACCAAGACGGCTTCAAATATAGGATATTTTTCTTGATCGTAAACGCCCTTACTAAAGAATGTTTTAACACATAACAAAAACTTGTAGAAATACAGCCAAACCTTACACAATCAAAAGAAATGAGATATTAAAAAAAGGGCCAAGCTCATCTACCCTTCCACATTTGCGCATTCTTAATTCATAAACGTACAGTGTCCCATAACAGCATCCTCGAAAAGCTTGGCAAAAAAATAGAATTTGCGATTATTAATTTAAACGTAATAGTTCATCCAAGTTCTTTTTTCTAATTAATTTAAACGTAATAACATGCAAATTTTATTTTGCCAAGCTTTTCGAGGATGCTGTTATGGGACACTGTACGTTTATGAATTAATAATGCGAAAATGTGGAAGGGTAGATGAGCTTGGCCCTTTTTTTAGATCTAATTTCTTTTGAGTGTGTATAAGGTTTGGCTGTATTTCTACAAGTTTTTGTTATGGTGTGATCTCATTACTTTTTCAAGTTCCATTGCAAAATTATTTGTTAAAATATAATAATGTTATCAAAGTTGATTTAATTTCTATGGTATTGGCAATAACAATAGGATGTAAAATATCTAGACCCGGATTCATGTACATCCTGGGTATAGGTGGTATAACCATGGAGTTATTGAATGAGCGTAGCGAGTGTAGCGAGCGAAGCGAAGATTCCATTTCACTACACTGCAGAAAAAAATCCGGAATGTTTTTTTTTTTCTTTCTTTCTTTCTGTATTTTTGTCTGTCTGTTAACACGATTCCGGCTAAACCGATACTCCGATTGCGATGAAATTTTATGGACGCCTTCGAAATCTTTGAACTAAGAACTGCCACGTTTTTGAGCGCAATCGAAAAATTATTTCTCATGAAAATCGCAATTTTACGATTTTTTTCGATTTTTAAAAAATTTCTTCGACTTATAACTCCTACATGCTTTATCCGATTGTAATGATTTTTTCACAGAACCTTAATTTTATGAATTGATATATTCGTGTGAAATTTGAGCGTAATCAAATAATTATTTCTTATGAAAATTTCAATAATACGATTTTTTCCTTTTTTTAAATTACGATTAATTTTTTAAAAAAAGTTAATTTTTTATTTAATTTGATTCAATAAAAAAAAAATTCAACAAAGTTCTGATTTTTTCACAGAACAACAGAAAATCCGCAAAACACATGGCAGCTCAATTCACCAATTACGCTCATCCAACAACGCGGCGGGACTTAAGCGTTTTCCTAGTAAATAGTACTGGCGTACTGGAGGCGCAGGTGTGTGGTCGGCGGTGTACAAGTTAGCATTTCAAATTGGCAGACATTTTGATTGTTTACTCTGGTAACCAAGTTAACCTAGGGTCTACCACAGTTCATTGTAACAAAGCTAGTAGTGGTTACAACAATCAAAATGGCGAATAGGCTCAAACAAACAAACAAACACGATCGTGGACGTGCTGTTACATTTTGAGCTAGACCTCCTTATCATCCAACTCCATGGTATAACGACGGTATAATTAAGTCTAGGCAACTCACATCCAATTAAAACTTTCCCATGCAACAACAAACGCACAACTAATGTTATTTTACACCTATTTCACTGCATCCACAGCCATGTAAATCATCAGATTATCAAAAGAATATTGAAAATTTTCACCATCTTTTGTTTTACATTTTCATTAAAAGTGACAGGAGATTGCGTGAGTTTATTAAAAGAAAAGAAAAGGCTTACTGTTGCCGTAAATTTTGGAATAGCCTAGGACTATCATACCATTGTTTATCTGCATTAGGCTTTTAGTAATCAAAACTAGTTATTTGTACGGAATGTGTGTCAGAACAAGGTTGTGCTGGCCTAGGGTTGGCTAAGAAAGGCCTAGGGCTTGTCAAACATGTAATGTAAGTATTAATTTTATGCTTATGGAACTTTAGACCTACACTGTTGTATTGTAAATAATTTTCTACATCTGGGCCTAGGCCAGGGACGGTTTCTGATTTGTTTTATGAGAGTATAATGACAACTTTTCTCGTTTCACACATAGAAGAAAAATTTAAAATGTCCGCTATTTGTTTACGTATCGCACTTTCCCGCCTAACTCTGCTTGTACCGTCAACAAGTGTCAAGTAACTATAGTTACTTGTTGATTGTATGCCTAGTGTATAAGGCTAATTTTTAAACCTTTATTTGGAAGCCTTCCAGCAAACTTTTTCAACTTTTTTTTTCAAAAGAGACTATATTACTATAACCTTAATGTCCATGTAAAATATGAACATTGTAGCCCCACCCGTCTGGTCAGAATCGCGGGCCGATTGAAACTGACGAATTAGATGTTAGTAGCAGTAGCAGTAGCAGTAGCAGTAGCTAACATCCTTAAAGTGATTTTGAGCATGTTTCAAGCCATTTTTTCACCAAGAAGGAATGGTCGTACCCCAATAAAATTTGGCATGTGTTGTCAGGTACCTAAATCTCCTCGATTGTGATAGTTTTCAAGTTCACATCACGTTACATGACGGCTAGGTAACACCTCGAAATCACCCCAACTCTGCTTGCTGTATAAGGTGCTTGAGTGTGTAGCGCACCACGGCTTGGCTGCGGCGCCCTAACGGGCACCTAGATATGAGTTTGTTACTTTCTATAACAATCAAAAATGTAATCTTCAAAAATTTATTTTTGTAATTAAAAAGTATTAACGGCAATGTTAGTGAAAATTTTATGTCGGTTAGGTTAATCTAGCCAGGTGATAACAAGTTACAAAAAACTAAAAATTATAATTCTCAAATTTATTTTGACGTGCATGGAACATGATAAATTTGTTGAAAGTAAATGGATTACTTTTTAGCAGTACGCTTCTGCCAACTCAATTCTCCACTTACTATCTATAAATTTTAGCCTAACTTACACGACACGAACAAATAGTGAGACTAAAAAGCCAAACTGTCTAGATGTGCACTGCTTAACTTCTGATAAGCCATTCATAACTTTTTTCTGTAGGTTAACTAGTACAGCGATATTCACCAATTTATTGGAACGAAACCCCTTTTGTATA
>JAMZAV010018183.1:0-15962 GCA_024449915.1 Sweltsa coloradensis
GAAGAAAGTTGCTACCAATTTCGGAATTTATTATTAAAAGTCATGTCGACTGATGGCTCATTTTAAAATATATGAATTTAACGTCAGTGCTGAATTTGAATATTCTTTCACATTCATTAATTTTGATAATGAGCTGAAATCACCACAAATCATATGGAGCTTCGGCCGACACATTGGAAAATGGCGTCCAAAATAACATTTTTACATTCTCGGGCGCCATTTTTCAATATAGAGGCTGAAGTTCCAGTACAATCGCCGTGTTTCGTAAACATGTTGATTACAATGGTATAATGAAGGTATCGGCAAAAAATTAATGTCTTTTTTCATGAATGGGGTGTTACAATAATTCACCTTCTCAGTCTCACCGTTGTGATTCATGTGAACATAATTTTTTAGTATATTGTTAGCGAAAAAAAATCAATGGCAATAATCCAGCTGGCAAATTAATTTAAATTTCGTCTCTTTTCAACCTCAACTCTTTATTATGACGTGACGATCGTGTAGAGGTCAGACGGCGGCGTGCGTTGCGCGCGCAGTGCGTGCGACTGGACACGTATACGTTACGATAGAGAGGTATCACTGAATGCGTGGTCTGAGACCTGCCAGAGTAAAACCAGCTCTCTGTAGATGTGGCCTCGGGTAGCGTAAAACACATGCTATTAGCCTACTAATGACTAATGTACGTCGCCTCATGTGATGATGATGGATTGATGGCGAGATCGCTACACGTCGTTGAGAACAAGTGGTCGCAGTGCAGGGTTAAACGGCGATGCAGTCCCGTCTAGTGCAATAATTATGACCTGATTAATAGCTGGAACTGGAACTACCGTTTAGCGAATACAAGGAACACTATACCCTACCGTCTTACCAAGTTAACCCTTTATAGGTTATTGGTAAACTTATGTACCAACACATTTCAAAATCTATACCATTAAAATGCCAGTTTTTCATACTTTATAGCCCGGGTAAAAAGCTGTTTGATTTTGTTTTGAATTGGTAGAATTTTTCCCCACTAAATTCTAATGATAACAAGGATTTTTCTAATGGTTCAAAAATCAAATTGTGAAAGAAAAAACTCAGAAGTCCCGGATATTTTGTTTGCTTGTAGTAGATTGAATTTGAACATATAAAAAAAGGGAAAAGTGAAATATTGCAAATAAATCTTATTTTTGAAAATAAACTCAAGTTTTGATCTAAAAAAAATGATGTCAATATGGAATTTAAAATCAACATTTTTTTCCTAAAACATCAAGGAAATAATCACTAATTTCAAATTGTTGAAGTAGAAAGAATTGAAATTTTGGGTCGCTTTAACTAAGTTGGTATTTTCTATCATTTGTTTTCATTAAAACCCTTTAGTACACTGTACAAAAGACCGCGACCCAACATTTGTCGACCCCAAAATACCTAAACAATTAACAATGTAAAATTTGTGGTTATTTTTTAGTACTTGAGGATATTTTACTTGATATTTACAAACAATGTTTGTTTTTATATTCCAAATGATGTCAGAGTTGAAAATAAATTTGATGTTTAATCCATCCCAAAAATCCTTCTAATAATTAGAGTTTAGTTAGGAAAAATTCTACCAATTCCGTACAAACAAAGCAGCTTTTAACCCGGGTTAAAGGTACGAAAAACTCTGAATAATTGTGTAGCTTTTGAGAAGTAATGGGAAATATGTATCCCACTGTTCAATATTATATTAGATAGACCTATGATTTTTTTGTGATTCCGTTTCTAAGTCCACTATATAATCAGTCGGCCCTACTTGTTTTGTAGCTATTTTGACTAGTATTCTTGTTCACTCTACTCAATTTGTATTTAATTGCCTTTGGTTACGTTGATATTTTTGACTAATGTTGTTGGCTTTTTCTGTGCCAATGTGTCCCAATTATTGCACTTGGAAGGACATCAATTTTTTTTTACATTTTCCCAAGTTACATGAAATGATGCATTTAGTGTTTGGCGAAGAGAGTAATTATTTCTTCAATTTTCAGATGATATTCTTGCATGAACCAACATTCACATGAAGCCATCATATGTATTTTGACGAGCTTTGCAAATGTGGTTAATGATTTTGGATTAGTATTAACGTTGTTTTTGAACAATGTGCGAATAGAGCTGCACTAAACTTTATATACACATGATAGAGCAGATAGACTTTGAATAAATAAATAAAGTAGATAAATAAACTATTGACAAGTGACAACACGGAAACGTCTAAAAATGGTTTAAAACATCAATAGTAAACCAAACCACATAGAGATGATTTAGGATTTGGAAAGTTCGTCGATTTTGAGTATATCAATATGTAAAATCAATCATTATTGTTGATATACTCAAAATTGACGAACTTTCCAAATCCTAAATCAATATGTAATAATTAGTCGTTCCGATAGGAAAAATTATTCGCTCAAACGGGTGGGCAAAGGTTCACGCATACCATTCGATTTTCAACACCCACAGCTTTAATTTTAAGCTTGATTAACTCAACATTTCGTTCGCCTTCATAGCGTCCGCTATGAACACGATCGACGCTTAATTTTTTCGTTCGCACACTGACAACTTAAATGTGAAATTTGTTTGTTGTAAATGCACTTACAGACATCATCTTTATGTCCATGTTTTCACCATTAATCACGTTTTAATATAGTGTACTTGTTATACGTCCAAATACATAAATACAGTCTGTTTCATGATCAAATAGACCTCAAGATGCGTTTTTTTAAGAATACGCACTGCTTTCGTTTGATAGCAAAGGTAGAGTTTTTTCAAAAATGATTATTCAAATGCTCAATATAATAGTTAATGATGTTGGCAACAAAATGGCTATCTTGAATTTGTTATAATATTACAGATACACGTAAATAATAAAATCCTAAAGCTGCCCGGGACCCGGTGCAGCCTTGACACGATGTTAACAATAAGGGGCTGTCAGTCCACGTGAATTCCGGTGGGACAAATGAAAGTGACGGACGAATACGATGCACGTGTAGGCGGGGATATACGTGCATTCAAATGTTTCCAGTAAGAATGCCAAGATATGTACTATATCCTTTTGTTCCAAAATTACGGAAGGAAATAAGAAAAACATAATTTCAATCGTTTTGGTGACTCGAACCAATCGTTGGTAAAAATGGTAACACCTGAAGCAAAATTGCAACGGTGGGTGCAGTTGGTGATGATCTGATAGATTGGATGACATAACTTTGAAAACTATGCTGATTATGATGTGGACTCAGAACAAAGAGCCAAAGGGCATTGATAAGACATTTAATGTGTACCGGATGCCTAATGTTAATAAAATTAGCATTATGGTAAGGGCAAAATAAAATCGTAAAACATTACGACAATATATCTTCGATAGAAAATGTTTAATTACACACGTTACTGTAACGAATTAGCTCCGATAAAAAAAACATACAAAAAAGCAAAAATAGTCGTCACGGAATGCTGTTTGCATGCATTGTCTTTGACACTTGGTGGACATTTCTTCCCTCCATATGCGTGGGTCACAAGTTACGCGAACGATGCGGGGAATCGGGATGAAAAGGACATAAATGTGTAGATAAAACCTGCGTGGGACGAACAGAAAAGAAATCATAAATGTATATGATATATCTCCACGAAAGGTCACACAAAGGTATGGGTGCATGAGTTGATTACGATCGCGTGGGCGGGAAACGGGTGGGACGCCGGTAACTTGGTAAGGGTTGAAATGTGGGAGGGACCGTGATCAAAAATAGGCCTGTAGGATTAGTTTAGCGATGCCCCATATTACACGGCCTTCTCTCGCGGTATAATTCTGCTGTGGCATTGATCGTGCCACTTCCTGCAGCTAAATTATTTTAATCAAAGTGGTTCATTACGTTAAGTGTTAACCTAGGTGTTAAACGTCAATCACACAATATCATCAAGATTTGAAGAGTAACTTGACCACATGTGTATGACGCTCTAAATTTGAATACTGATATTAAAACATGGCTTAAGAAAGTTTAAATGAGTCCACTTTGTACAGCCTAACGCCGCCAAATTAAAAATCAAAATATGCTGTTACTAAATATGGAAAAACGCTTAAGTACCGCCGGTCGTGATGGAGGAGCGTGTTTTTGTTGTTAGTTTTTTGTTTGCGTTTTTTGCGTTTGTTTGCACTTTTCTTTGCAAGGCTTTTTTGGAATGCATTTGTAGGTGATTGTCGTCAAGTTTCTATTGTTACTTGGTAAATTGGTAAGTATAAACCTAAAAAATCTCATAATTAAAACCTTTAATTTCTGTGGATTCGACTAACTTTTTCAACTTTTTCTTTCAAAAGCTACTAACATCACCATAACTTAGGTCCATGTTGAAATCTGAACGTTGTAGCCCCACCCGTTGGTCAGAATCGGCCCAACTGGACGAAAATATCGCAATAAAAAATTGAAAAACTAATATGAAAACCTTTTATTTCTATAGATTCTAGCTAAACTTTTCAACTTTTTCTTTCAAAAAGGTACTATAATATAATGTCCTGTGAAATAAACACGTTGCTAGCCACACCGTTGGTTAGAATCGGCCCCAATGTGACGAAAATATGCACTAAAAATAGAAAAAATCGTAAAAGTACGATATTCATGAGAAATATTCTTTCGATTTGTACCCAAAGCAATAACAATCTAAGTTCAGAGAAAAACGAGTCCTCCAAAATTTCATCAAGATCGCTTATTGCGCCGTTTGCCGGAATACTGCTACAAACAGAACAAAAAAACAAAAAAAAAAAAACAAAAACAAAAACAAAAAAAAACATGGAGCTAAATGTTTGGGGGTCAGTGAAATTGAAGTTTTCGCAGAATACGCCTCATCCAATTATTCGCGGAATTTGTATGTCACTTGTCACCATCAAATTAAAAAATAATATTTAATGGTCCATATTGTAAAACATGGATGATGGGCTACATTTTAAACAATATTGAATTAAAAAAGCAGTGCTGAAATTTTGACATATATTCTTTCACATTCATTAATTTTGATAATGAGCTGAAAATCCCACACAATCATATGAGCTTCCCTTCCGACACATTGGAAAATGGCGTCCAAAATAACATTTGTACATTCTCGGGCGCCATTTTTCAATATCGAGCGAAGTTCCAGTTACAAATCGCCGTGTTCGTAAACATGTTGTTACAATGGTATAATGAAGGTATCGGGCAAAAAGAATAATGTATCTCTTTTTTCATGAATGGGTGTTACAATAATTCACCGTCTCCGTACCACGTGTTGATTCATGTGAACATAATTTTTTGTATATTGTTTTAGCGAAAAAAAATCATGGCAATAATCAGCTGGCAAATTAATTAAATTTCGTCTCTTTTCAACCTCAACTCTTTATTGATGACGTGATGATCGTGTAAGAGGTCAGACGGCGGCGTGCGTTGCGCGCGCAGTGCGTGCGACTGGACAGTATACGTACGAACGATAGAGAGGTATCACTGAATGCGTGGTCTGAGAACCTGCCGGAGTAAAACCAGCTCTCTGTAGATGTGCTCGGGTAGCGTAAACACACATGCTATATTAAAAAACGCCTACTAATGATAATTGTACGTCGCCTCATGTGATGAGAGGATTGATGGCGAGATTTCGCTACACGTCGTGAGAACAAGTGCGTGCAGGCAGGAGTTAACGGCGATGCGTCCCGTCTAGTGCAAGATTATGACCTGATTATAGCTGGAACTACCGTTTAGCGAAACAAGGAACACATAACACTACCGTCTTACCAAGTTAACCCTTTATAGGTATTGGTAAATTATGTACAAACACATTTCAAAATCTATACCATAAATGCCAGTTTTTCATACTTTATAGCCCGGGTAAAAGACTGTTTGATTTTGTTCTGAATTGGTAGATTTTTTCCACTAAATTCTAATGATAACAAGGATTTTTCTAATGGCTTCAAAATCAAATTGTGAAACGAAAAACTCAGAAGTCCCGGATTATTTGTTGCTTGTAGTAGATTGAATTTGAACATATAAAAAAAAGGGAAGTGAAATATTGCAAATAAATCTTATTTTTGAAAATAAACTCAAGTTTTTGATCAAAAAAAATGATGTCAATATGAATTTAAAATCAAACATTTTTTTCTAAAACATCAAGGAAATTAATACACTAATTTAAAATTGTTGAAGTAGAAAGAATTGAAATTTTTGGTCGCTTTAACTAATTTCGGTATTGTCTAATCATTTGTTTCACTAAAACCGTTTGAGTCACTCAACGCTTCAAACCCTTTAGTACACTGTACAAAAGACCGCGACCCAACATTTTTGTCGACCCCATAATACCTAAACAAGTAACAATGTAATAATTTGTGTTATTGTTTAGTACTTGAAGATATTAATTTACTTGATATTTACAACAAGTTCGTTTTTATATTCCAAAATGATGTCAGAGTTGAAAATCAATTTTGATGTTTAATCCATCCCAAAAAATCCCTTTAATAATAATTAGAGTTTAGTTAGGAAAAAATTCTACCATTCCGTACAAACCAAAGCAGCTTTTAACCCGGGTTAAATGTACGAAAACTCTGAATAATTGTGTAGCTTTTGAGAAAGTAAATGGAAATATGTATTCCCCACTGTTCAATATTAGATAGACCTATGATATTTTTTTGTGATCCGTGTCTAAGTCCACTAAATATTCAGTCGGCCCTACTTGTTTGTAGCTATTTGAACTAGTATCTTGTTCACTCTACTCAATTTGTATATTAATGCCTTTGGTTACGTGATAATTTTGACTAATGTTGTGGCTTTCTGTGCAATGTGTCCAATTTATTGCCCACTTGGAACGGACATCAATTTTTTTACATTTTCCCAAGGTTACATGAAATGATGCATTTAGTGTTTGGCGAAGAGAGTAATTAGTTTCTTCAATTTTCAGATGATATTCTTGCATGAACCACATTTCACATGTAGGCATCTATATGTATTTTGAACGAGCTTTGCAAATGTGGTTAATGATTTTGGATTAGTATTAACGTCGTTGTTTGAAACATGTGCGCATAGAGATGGCACTAAAACTTTATATACACATGATAGAGCCGATAGACTATATGAATAAATAAAATAAGTAGACATACAATAAACTATTGACACGTGACAACACGTAAAAACGTCTATAAAAATGGTTTAAAACATCAATAGAAACCAAAACACATAGAGAGATTTAGGATTTGGAAAAGTTCGTCGATTTGAGCTATCAATATGTAAAACAATCATCAATGTGATATTAATCAAAATGACGAAAACTTCCAAACCTAAATCAAATGTAATAATTAGTCGTTCCGATAGAAAAAATTATTAGCTCAAACGGGGTGGCCAAGGTTACGCATACCATTCGATCCAAACACCACCGCTAATCATTTGAAGCTTGATTAAAACTCAAACATTCGTTCGCATTCATAGCGTCGCGACGCTATGAACACGACGACGCTCAATTTTTTCGTCCGCACAGTG
Organism: Sweltsa coloradensis; assembly: GCA_024449915.1. Taxonomy (NCBI): domain Eukaryota; kingdom Metazoa; phylum Arthropoda; class Insecta; order Plecoptera; family Chloroperlidae; genus Sweltsa; species Sweltsa coloradensis. Next base: position 7,485 of record JAMZAV010018183.1, read on the forward strand.
ACAACTTAAATAGTAATTTCTTGTTATAAATGCACTTACCAGACATCATCTTTATGTCCATGTTTTCACCATTAATCACGTTTTAATATAGTGTACTTGTTATACGTCCAAAGACATAAAATACAGTCTGTTTCATGATCAAATAGACATCAAGATGCGCTTGTTTTTTTAAGAATACGCACTGGTTTCGTTTGATAGCAAAGGTAGAGTTTTTTCACAAAATGATTATTCAAATGCTCAATATAATAGTTAATGATGTTGGCAACAAATTTTTTTTTTTTGTTTTTTTTGACTATCTTTGCGGAATTTGGTTATAAATATTACAGCTACACGGTAAATAATAAAATAACCTAAAGCTGCGCGCGGCACTCGAGTCGGGAAAAACGTTACTATATCACTGTAAATTTCTTCTAATAATTAATTCATTATTTTCATCTGACGCAAATAAAGCAAATCAGGATAGGAGAAATGTAATTTCAAACAAAAAAGTACACTCAGTTTCCAAAAATGGGTCCCTGCTCTATCTTTTAAAATTGAACGTTTTGCAAAGACAATTGTCCAGTGGATATGTTTTTAGTGTATATCTAGATTATAAAATAATCCCTATTGGGATAAAACATAAAAAATGATATCCTTTTTTGGCGATTATGGCTACACATGGCAAAAAAGTTGAATTCCTGAAAAAAAAATGTGTTCAAAAACGGGTGACACTCTTTATTTCACACTTTTCCTCTTCAATGCCGAAACGTACTTTAAGCATAGCGTTTAAGCGTTTAAAAAATGTTATTCTGAGGGAGTATCTTACACAAGCAAACCAAGCTGTTACAGGGAAATATAAAGAATATGTAGGTATAGACTGTCCAAAAAAGGGGGTCCCTAAAGTATAATTAGTAAATAAATTAATATTTATATTATACAATGTAACATGGTACATTTGTCATTACAAACAATAGCACATGTCCATGTACATGTTTAGCTATTCATATTACCATTACAATTAAGACACCATATAATAGAGACATAAGGCAATATAACTGTCAAATAAAAATAGAAACCCTCCAAACAGTAAAGCAGATTTGCTGCATGCAGCTTCAGGTTCGAGTGCATAAATGCCAAAATCATACCGTTATTTCATCATTTTATGAAATTTAGTAATTATGTGCTACAAAAAGAAATGACGCAAACGTAATATTTTATAAGATACAGGATAAAAAAAAAGTCCAGTCTGTTCAGTTTGTGAACACGTTCACACATATGGTTGTCAGAGAACTCATTTTGCTTCAAATATTGTCTATATAATGTCTATCTCTAGTCAAAATCCCTGCAGTAGCCTATAGCATCAGACAATTTTGTAGAAAGGATATGCATATTTCGATTACGTGAAAGTATGATATAAAATTAAAAAAACATATTTTCAATAGCGAACATCACTTACATTTCAGACCTCATTCATTCACGTCTGAGTCGATGTTTTCTCGTTCTCATCTCTCTTGTACTGACATTAATTTGTTACAAGTCTGTATTTGCACATGTCGGTACGACGAAGATAAATTACGAATCATAACCATGACTATGGAGGCATTGGCGTGAACAATTGCATGCTAAGAGAGTTACAGCACATCAGTTGGAGCTGGTTCAATGGATCAACCATATTTCAAGAACCGGGTAGCTTCTGAATCGTTGATATCTGCATCCATGCACATCTGGAGGAGGTATTTTTGAAAAGGATTCCATGGCTCATTTCCCTATATCAGACTGAGTGTTTGCACGGTTGATGTATATATGAAGTGCGTCCTTACAAGGTTGGAGAAAAGTATGTTTATCGTTGCCCTTTTCGTGCAGAACAAACGAACAAGAATAGCGAAACATCGTTTTATTTGTTTGCTATTCCTCCATAAATATACACACAAACTCTTCTACACCATTCATTGTTCTATTCTACAATCTCGAAAATTGTGGAAACATGAATGTATCGGCACACTAGACTGAATTGATACACGTACAGATCCTTATCGTTAGCAAGAAGAAGCTTATACTAGAATTTATACTTCATGCTAATCACGCGACAGGAGCGGGATTAGGAAGACTTGTTATTATTGTGACGCACGGATGTCGCCATATTATCCTTTCCAATTGCCATCAATCAACCAAAAGGTTCACTACACTGATGTTTCACTGATGTCCAATGAGCACTTGTTGGCAGAACCTTGGACCTGTGTCATGTTCGTTGTGACATCAGGCAAGGGGCTCTTCGAGGTCACGAGATTTCTTCATGGATTGTAAGTGTTTTAGCAAAATGGTTTGCTAGTGTCACGACGCCGTTTCTTCTTGATGAATGTATTATGACAACGATAAAAAAAATAATATCTAAATACATAAATAAATGTACAATAAAAATAAACATTGTTTGTAATTTGTCTGCAATTAAACTAACCTGTAGCCCTATTTTGGTCAAGAAATCTCTATCTTACAAACGGCACTCTTCAAGGCGAAAATTTGGAAGACATAAAATCTTACATAGACCGCTATTGGGGCAGAACATGCAACAAACTTCTCGGGATGCACGCATTATCTTGAGTGTACATGTTAGCGCTTTGAGGGAAAAGGAAAGAAGCTGCAGCAAACATAATTGTTTAAAGCCACTCTGTGCAATCTTCGAGCATCGAGTCAGTTGCTCTACTCGACAAACTTTGATGTGACTCGAGACAATGGATGGTGTAGACGAGTGTGTGTATAAACTTTATGAAGGAGGACCAAGCACCTAGACCAAACAAAAAGTAAACGATTTAGCGCTATCGTGGTTCTGAACGGAAAGGGGGGAACCATAGAATCTACCTTTGTCATCCTTGTAAGACGCCACTTCATAAACACACAAACGTGAGCAAAACTCGCAGTCAGATATATGGAAAAGAGCCTTGAATCCTTTTCAGGATAAATCCTTTAGAGTACATGAATGGAAGATATCCAACCATTTTAAAGCGCGCCGGTTCATTTGACTAGAGAAATAGCCCATTATATAAAACAATGTTGAAGCAAATGAGTCTCTGCAAAACGAAACTGTGAACAAAACTGTACTCTTTATTTATTAATTATCTTAAAAAATTACATTTTGCGTAATTTCTTATTGTGGCAACAATAATTACTAAATTAATAAGTAATAATATCGAGCCACTATTCCAACTAATCGGGCTAGGGGGTGGGACGTTCCCACCACATTCTTGGCTCCCCGGGCTTATCCATGGGCTGCCATGCCTGATGCTTCTCCAACATTAATCTATTCTTCCTCTGCATCATCTTCTTCCTCGTTCCACTGTCTTCTTCCTCAGGGACCTCCACAGTTTTGCCATATTTTTTCGTTCTTCCCGTTCATTCCTGGTTAATCCTTTCCCAGGCTGCATTTCTCCTTTTGAAATCCATTGCTATAATGTCTCACATTCAGTCTGGGCCTACCTCTTTTTCTCTGTTAGTTTCTGCGTCTTGTTCAGATTACATCTCGGATCCTGTTCTTTTGCAATCCTCTTCATGGTGTCCAAACCACCTCAGCCTTTCTTTCCCTAGCTAAAGTTTTAAACTCTTACCTTAGTTCTTTCCTAATCTTCGTGCTCCTCATCTTATTCAAATATTCGTGAACTCCCATACAATCTTAAAAATTGCAATCCCGCAGCTTCAATTTGTATTTTTCTTAACGTTCTCACCGCCATGTCACTGCACCATATGTGAGTACCGGTACAAAATATGCTTTGTTATTAAAAGTTAAAAAATATTTTAATAAACGAAGTACGGTACGATTTATCATTATTGCACTCGAGCCGGAAGCTGCAGCAGCAATCTGCAATTTACTGTTTGGAGGGTTCTATTTTTTTATGGACAGTTATATTGCCTTTATGTCTACTATTGATGTAATGCATTAATAGCTAAAACAAGGTACCACTGTAAATGGTGTAATTGTATGACAAAGTACAATGAATACAATACTTATATAAATATTTATTTACTAGTTATACATTAGGGACCACTTTTTGAACAGTCTTATAACTACATATTCTTTATATTCCCGGTACAATGCTTTTCTAGGTAGATACTCAAAAATAAATGTGTTAAAGCTTAACCGCTATGCTTAAAGTAAGTAATGTGACATTGAATTGGGAAGTGTGAAAGACAAATTGAGTGTCACCCCCCCCGCCCCTGTGACTTATATTTTCAGGAATTCAACTATTTGATACAGCCATAATCGCAAAGAATGGGTATCAGGTATGTTTATCCCAGCTAGTGATAATTATATCTAACATACAATTATAAACATATCCACTGGACATTGTCTTGCAAACTCAATTCTTAAAAAAATGAAAGGGGACCCACTTTTGGAAAATGACTGTACTTTTTGTTTGAATAAATTATTCTAATCAGGATTTGATTGATTACGTTCAAGAGTGACCAAATATGAATAAACCTTAATAGAAGGAAATTTACAGTAAATAGTACGTTTTTGCCCGACTCGAGTGCTTTGTTTTTTTTTTTTTTGTTGTTTTTTTTTTTTTTTTTTTTTTTTTTTGTTTTTTTTTTTTTTTTTTTTTTTTTTTTTTTTTTGTTTTTTTTTTTTTGTTTGTTTTTTTTTTTTTTTTTTTTTTTTGCCCCCCCCCCCCGCGCAGCTTTAGGTATTTTACTATTTACAGTGTATCTGTAATATTTATGGCAAATTCAAGATAGCCATTTTGTTGCCAACATCATTAAACTATTATATTGAGCATTTGAATAATCCTTTTTGAAAAAACTCTACCTTTGCCATCAACGAAAGCAGTGCGTATTCTTAAAAAAACGCATCTTGGAGGTTATTTGATCAGAAAAGAATGTATTTTTTGTATTTGGGACGTATAAACAAGTACACTTAGATTAAAATGTGATTAATAGTGAAAAACATGGACAAAGGATGATGTCGTAAGTGCATTTTAACAAAGAAAATTTAATATTTTTAAGTTGTCACTGTGCGGAGAAAAAAAATTAGCGTCGGTCGTGTTCATAGCGTCGCGGACGCTATGAAGGCGAACGAAATGTTGAGTTAAATCAAGCTTGAAATGATAGCTGTGGGTGTGGGAATCGAATGGTATATGTGAACCTTTGCCACTCCGATGAGACAATTCTCGTGAATTTGGGGGTCTATCGGAACGACTAAATCTTATGTTTTACAACGAGTTTCGACGCTCAGCTTCAAGTTTTCCGGCGAAACGGTGAACAACATCAAGTGCGCATTTTTTGGATTTATAATCATCGGGTTGAAATTAAAAAAAACGTGAATCTTCCATTAATTTACCAATTTGGTGAACTCGGGAATTTTTCCAAGTGTATAGATTTTGTAACGCAAGAGAATGGATATCTATGTTGACACATAGTGAAACGCGCACATTAATTTGATTTTATTTGGTAAGATATGAGAAGTTGGATGTCACTACAAGGAAACTCTATTAACATTCATGAAACATTGGTAGTGTATAATCCAACCGTTCAGCTGCATCGTCAACACTTGTGCGCGGCATTTGAGTTGGGCCAAGCTCAGCGATCCACAAAATACGAAATTATTTATGATTGGAAACTTTTCACTCATGTTTATTCTAATTAGATCCTAGACGACTTTCTAGTTCTAAACGTAGTACTTGTTTATTTAATCATACCCCCCCCCCCCCCCCCCCCCAAATTGATATTAAATTCTGCAATTTAATTTTACGCCTTATAGGAAAATATTATATTATATGAGAACACGGATGGAATTAATCAGTAACTGTTTAAAAAGCACTTCTGGGAAAGTTAACGTAACGTGACGCATAAAACGTCATTGAGTATTGATGTGATCAGTCAGAATGGGGTTACAGATATTATGTGATTTGTGTTCATACATATTATAATGTAGCCAAATATACATAATTATTGTAAATTATATTTGAAAGAACAATGTACATCGGCGAACTAACCAACAACAAATACACTCACACGCATTACTAACAAAATAAATATACCATCAATAGTTTTCTACACATATGCAACAATTTCAGTTCAGTAAAAAGTGAAAAGTACATAAATGTGTAAACATGTGCATGGTCATACTCAAGATATTTTGATATAGTTCTTTCCCACGGCAGAACTAAAATATACAAAAAAAACAAACATACAACTGAAAGCAGTTCAATTTTTGCTAGGGCTATAGTCAAATTGATAGCCGTTGATATACGCGCATATGTAGTAAGTTTTAACTGTAATAATTAATTTTGCATCTGCTCTTTTTGAATTAATATTACATAGACAAACAAGTTTCCATGTCGCGGAATTTTTTGTTACTTGTAACAGTTCGATTAACCTTGAGCTTTGAAAAGTCTTGGGCACGTTCCGCAAGTTCCCCCCAAAAAATAACTTTGAAAAGTTAAGTTACTTCTGATTAAAAAGGAACTGAGACGTTCCTCGTTACTCAAAGGGAACCTAGTTCCTTTCACGTTTCTTATAACCATCACTGATTTAAATAATAATAAATGTGATAAGAGTTAAAATTATTGTTATTTTTATTTATTAAAGTGAGTCCCAGGCCATCTGACGAGATTGGTGCCATTTTCGAAAACACAAGATGTCACAAGATTTTTTTCATACTGCAGTTTACGATATCATTATCAGGTACATGGAATTCGACGGGAAAACGACGGGAAAGGAACGTTAAATTCCCACGAAAAAGTAACTTTGATGTTACAATTTCCTGGTCTAAGAAAAGGTACGCGTTACGACCACAAAAGATCCTGAAAAAGGAACTTCCCGGGAACGCGTTCCCGCCGTTCCTCCTCAAGACAGGCTTTGAACGACAACATGCACTGTTAATGGTATCATCCCCATTCTAACCACGACGCACATCACGATATACGCAGAAGTCACGATAGGTCTGCAATATAGATTTGATATATAATGATTGATATGTTTGACAATCATCCAATTAACTTACAGGTACGTAATTATAAGAGAGTTGTTTCACCAGCCATTCGAAACACACAATAATAACAACGGTTTGATATTTGATGGGTGTCTAGTTTAGCTTATTTTAGGATCTACTGAACAATTGGGCTAATAAATAATTATCATAAATTGAAACACGATTTCGTAGAAAAGTATCCAAATATATAATATTGAAGATTTCCACGAATAAATCTCTTCGGCTCTTTGAGCGCGACGTTGTCATGTCACGTATAATCATGTAGAATACGTTATCAAATATCGTCACCAAGCGGAACTCGAGATGTTGTGTGATGGTCACTCATAAGCTATAGTTATAGAGCGGTTTATCTGTCGCCCTCCCTGTCCAATCTACAAGACCGTGCAAATACTTACGTAAGACAGAAAATAGAACATTATAGTGACGGCTTCACACGACGATTTTAGCGAAAAGTGTTTCCTATTAAGACACATTTGGATTATTCTACGAATATAGTTGGGATCTATGCAAAATAAGGACTAAAGTTATAGTGCTGGGTGAACTAGACGTGAATGTTTGTAGATTTTAGTGGTAGGGTTGGGCAATAAATAAAATTTCGATACGATGTATCAATATGTTTGGGGATATCGAAATATAAAAAAATGTTTTATATCTTCAAATTTTTGGTTTGAGTGATTAGTTAGGCCTATGGTGAGGTGCTGCGTAGCCTACAGTACAATCGTCCCGACTATTACAAATGGTGGAGGTGCCGGGGCGCGAGTGAGAACGTAAACATACAACACATTTATACAGGTTTTGGCGATACCTTCCTTGACTCACATAGGCCTTAACTTTGATACATCACTTTTAAAGTTTTGATTTTTTAATCTTATAATTTTCTTTTGTAAAATAATATCATTTCCATATATCGATAGCGACATTTTCGTGCGATATTGATAATTGAATGATATTATGTCATAGTCCATCCCTAGTTTTTACTTAGTCTATGAATTGGGAAGCTGACCAAATGTGGTAATTATTTGACGTATCTTAATTAGACGAGTGAGCGCAGCGAACGTATAGTCTACAACGCAAGTCGAACGGGCCTTCGTCGTGATTAATTTGTCTATTAAATGTCTGTTTGGTTGTTTACCCGGTCCCATACGGCCGAACGGCCAAATAGATTGAGCTGAAATTTAAACAGACATCCGTGACCAGGTAACTGAGAACTGCTAACAAATGAGCAAAATCCGTTGTGATTTAAACCTGCAAGAAAAGTTTTATTCAACAACAATAGTTTGGTTTTTGAAGGTCATTTTTATCGAATCATTTTTTGTCAGGCAGTGGTTGTATGCAGTGACCAAGTGTATCGGTACGATACGTACGTTCAAGGTTCCCTAAATTCCGCTGGGAGATTGAGTAAACCTTGCAAATCTGACTCCTATTTCGTACTGGCTATATTTCCATAGTATTATTTAAAACATGTTTATAATTTTTTATAAATCAGTTAAAAATTTTTTCCCGGTGGGGGGTTTTTG
>JAMZAV010018185.1:0-15059 GCA_024449915.1 Sweltsa coloradensis
AAAAACCCCCACTGTTTTGCATAGCTTCGTTGTTAACAGTCACGCTCGCATTATGCTGAAACTGCCGGGAGGTAGATCAACGTCTAGCAGCAGCAGCATTGTTATTTCATTTAATATTGTTCAACCAATTTGAATATGTTATCAAAACTTTGATGTCTTACTTTATACATTGTTGTTGTAACATAACGACCCCCCCAAATACAAATATTTGTAAAATAAAAAACGGCAGCCAAGCTCTCCTTCAAAAGTCTTTGGCTGTGAATATTGTGAAATATAGAATTTGAGTTAATCTTTTTATTATTCCTCCCTAGTTTTGCATTGAAAAGAAGTAAGATCATTTCGCCTGTTGACGAGCGACAAGCCAACCATTTTCGTGGTAAAAAAAGTACTAGGAAAACGCTAAAGTCCCGTCGCGTTGTTGAGCGAGCACCGGTACGTGCAACACGACCCGAGTACGACATTCGCATAATGTTACATACCTATAAGTCTTTAGGGTCTTGACCGAATAGGAGGGAATGGATAAAATCCACCGCCATCTAGAGGACCTTGACATTATTTCTTTGGGAAAACTATTTTAACTCTTTGATAACAAATAATACACTGCTTCCTCGATAGTATTTTGATTACTTCTAGGTGACAGTGCATAGTGAGACTTTTCGTTGCCATGGTAACGTTACTTTTCTCATAAAATGTAATTACTATCTACACTACTTAAGGTCTTACCCGATTTAGCTGAAAATTTGTAAAATAGGAGAGAATGTTGTACTTAATGATCCTGCAAAATTTCATAACGATCGAAACATTTTTTTTTTATAACCAACGATCGGATTTTGTTCAAAAACTATACAGCAACCCGCATAGGTGGTATGTACATGTGTGCAAAATTTTAGGTCGATCAGAGAAACGGTGCGACCTGTACCGAAGCAGTAACAGAAAAAAAAAAAAACAGACATTCGAGCCATAAGAGTCAAGTGGAGACGCTCGCTACGCTCGCTCAAAAAATGTTGAACTCAAAATCATAATAAAAATTACTTGGCCATTGAATTTGGTTCATTATGAGAACTCATTATGAGAACTTCATTATGAACTTTAAAAAGTCAATGGCCAAATAATTTTTTTTATGATTTTGAGTTTAACAATTTTACTTTTTTTTACCACGAAAATGGTTGGCTTGGCGCTCGTCAACAGGCAAAATGATCTTACTTCTTTTTCAATGCGAAACTAGGGAGGAAGAATGAAAAGATTGGCTCAAATTCTATATCTCACAACATTCACATCCAAGACTTGTGAAGGAGAGCTTGGCTGCCGTTTTTTTTTTTTTTTTTTTTTTTAATTTTTTGTATTTGGGGGGGATATCAAAACTTTTTGCTGTTTGTTTCAAATCAAGGCGTGACATACTTGTAAATAAAAATTCCACGAAAGAGGGAAATTTCAAAATGTAATTTTCCATCTAAATTGCTTGGATGTACGGCTTAGACGGAGTTTTGATTCACTTTCTAAATTTTTGTAAGAATTAAATTGATGGCTGCATAGCTCAAGTTGGTGAGAGCATAGCCCGGGACGGCTAAGGTCATGCAGCTAATTTCATGCTGATAACTCATTAAGTGCCTTCATGGTGAATGCTGGAAATCAGGTAAAAATAATATAAACTACTAGGGATGGGGGTTGAAACAATTTGTTTTAGGAAATGAGAATAGGCCGATTGGGTTGATTAATAACTAATTTAATAAAAATCAATTTTGGGTTAGGGCTATGAATTATTCCAATTTGAGGGGATGATTTAGGGGGTGTTGGGGGTGGAATATCGCTTGCCTCTCGGCGGATTATTTTTCATATCATTATGTACCATCATGCCAAATTTCATGCTGATAACTCATTAGGTGCCTTCATTGTGAAAGCTGGAAATCAAGGTATAATATGAACTATTAGGGATGGGGGTTAAAAAATGTGGTTTAAGAAATGAGAATAGGCCGATTGGGTTAAAACACATTAAAACATAATTTTAATAAATAATTTGAATAAAAATTCAATTTTGGGTTAGAGCTATGAATTATTCAAATTTTAGGGAATTATTTAAGGGGTGTTAGGAGTGGAATATCGCTTGCCTCTCGGCGGATTATTAATTCTGATATTTTTATCTACCCCCATGCCAAATTTCGCGCATTGATTCCATGTGTTAGATATTTATTAATGGTTTTTAATTTAAATGGTTTTGGTTTTGGTTTTGAAAGCAAAAGTGCATGAGTCTGAGGTACATATAAGTGTGGTCCAAGTTTCATAGTTCTAAGATGTACCGTTTGTGATAAACCCCCACCTCCCTTCTGGTACCTGTAGGGTAAGAGGGGGTCCACCCTAGAAACTATGGTGGAGGGCTCACGGCTAGCTTGAAAATCAGTGAGAGTGTCGTGAGTAAGAGGGTGTACACAAAACTGGCTGACTTCCAAGAACAAAATATAATATAAAAGGGCGCCACCTGTTTATAGTAAATGCCTGGGAGCAAACAGGAATCTCCCAAGTATAATGCTTAAGTGGAGGGAGTAGGGGAAGTCAATTAAACTCCAACAATGATTAATAACAAAATAAACCAGGTTTATTTGCTGGTAGTGGTGTTAACATAACAGATATGTCATGAGTGGTTAATTAGGTCAATAAACAATAATATGCAATACAATGATTAAACAGTTCACCTGAGTGATGAGGTAATTGTTAAAGACGGCAGCTGATACATACTAAAAATTCCAAGTTAAATATGCCTATTCATAACACCTAAATCGTTATAACCGTCGGCCTAATCACTTGTATGCTAAAGGGAGTTGTGCATACATACTGCCTGTCACATACAGGTGCAAGGTCCACATAACACAACAACACGATAATGAGTGGAGACTTTTATCCACTTGCAAACTTATGGCATAAATACTATATTAAACAAGCACAGGCTTTATAACTTGTGAACTGGGTAGTCACATTAACAGAATAAATGAAATAGCATTCCAGACTGTCTGGCATAAATAAAAAACAAGGTTAAACAAACTAAAGCCTCTCTAGATATTATCACAAAATTGAATTTGTTGGGTGGCCGTTACTTCTAAAAACTGTGTGGTAGGAATACAATAATCATTAAATAAATGAAAAGGCGTTACTTCCACTTAAGGCTGCACAGGAGTAGCTATAATATCGGCGCGATGCAGTGTCCCCGCATTTCAGTTGGAACTCGGCCCACAATTGTCATATCGGCATAATTTTTTTTTTAATCTTTTCACGATAAAATTTACAAGAACTTGTGTGATGTCGATTTTCGAAATTGAATAAAAATGGCCTTATAAAAATTGCGAACTTGGACAATTTTGAAAATTTACCTTCACTTTAGAGCTTTATAAAAAAATTACAAAACTTTTTATGGAAAATGTACATCACACAAGTCCGTATTTCAACATTTATCTTCAAAATAAAAAAAAAATTACCAAAATCGTGTGAGTAGTTACCGCTAAACTACTGAACTACGAATGCATGTTTTGCCGCTATTTTAGGCCTTTTCAGTCCCAGCAAGTGGCGCACTCTGGCGATACGACTTTTTGAGTGACAGGATGGTTATTTATGTTCGAAATAACAATTTCATTGGCCACAGAGTAAAACTGTTCAGCTAATGCAGAACACCACTCATGCATAATACATGTTTACTGTTTGCTATGAACACGGCAACAGTAAGACATTATGTTATTTGTGTAAGCTGTTAAGCTTGAATCAACCATTTTATTTTTCACGCTGAGCCCAATAAGAAACGTACACAGCATAATCATAATCGTGCATACGATATAAATTCGATGGAAAATGCTAAATTATAGTATGATCTGCAACGGTCATCAGTTCATATTAGGATTACGCCTCGCACATGATGTGAAAACATATTTACTTTATAGCATGTAACGGAACGCAATCTTTGTTAGCCTAGTATATGATACGTGTCAAATTATAACAGACAAAGAATTAAATTTAAAAATTACTCGTTTTGGAGTCGAACCCGGATCATTCGGTTCTATCCGCGCGTTTTCTTTTTGCGCGAATTGGAGTATCCACGTCACAAAGTACTCGGACTCAATTGCGCAAGGCCATTTAAAAATGGAAAGTAAAATAGTGTTCCAGTTTGGAGTCGTTCTGTGTTTAATTTACACGACTGTCAATACGAAATATCTTAAATATATTGCATTAAAATTGTCTCCACTGGGAATAGAACCCCGGCCGGTCTCCCGCTGTCCGGGCGGTCGGGGCGGATGCTCTTACCAAATGAGCATTGGAGACGGCGTCATGAATTCAGTCTATTTGGTAGTTATATTTTTTATTGTGGTGTGATAGTAAGTGTCGATATAATCAAATACAAATGGTGAACATTGTGGGCACTACACCCAAAAAAATCAGAACGTTAAAGGTATATTCACGTGAGAAAATCTAAAGCCGATCATTGTACAAACTGTATTCGCATGAGCATATCCTCATTACACATGAAAGATATCAATCTTGGTTTTGTTTGTGCCTTTCAAGAACGACGTGGTAACGCAATAAATTAGTCCACAGCTGTCCCCACCCCCCTCCAGCAGCAAGCATTTCTCTTGCAATAGTAAGATATTATTCTCAAGGCCATGCATCGTGTGTAAAGCTGGGCTCCCGACAATGTATGCCTGACAAGTATTTACTTTTTTTACGTGTTATCCAATCACGCATCATTGTTATTTGTGAATATTGTTTATTGTGCCATGCAAGTACCTAACCAACATACGGATGACATAAATAGCGGATCGACGACACATTCTGTAGATTTGCCACGTCATCGTCATTAGAAAATTTATTAAGATTACTTTATCAACTTCAAATGATAATTTTGTCTTTCAAACTTGCTCTATCTTAGCTAGTATCTTTGCTTTGACATGTTTTTGATAATTATATTTTTGGGTGTTGAATGACCTGAGTTACCTGATGGCGGAAAAGGTTCATATAATTTCCGAAGCAAAGTTTTTAAACGGTTACTAGTTACTACGATGAAATCTTCTGACTATAAAACGAGAATCATTAGTGTGCAGTAAAGAAAGTAGTACAATAAAGAGATATAGCCTATACCGATCTGGAACAAACAGACAGACAATGTAAAAATATGGAAACAAATCGGTTACACATGTGTTTATATTAATAATAATATATTATATCATGCGTAATGCTGTCTTCCCGCAGTTCAGCTGGAACTTACTTAGTCCACAATTGTCATATCTGCATAAAATTAGGAAAAATCTATTAACAATAAAATGAACTTATTTAAACTTTATAAAAACATGATACCTACTAAGGAAAATTTTGGAAAATAAACATTTGCTTTCGAATACTAAAAAATATTACACCTTTTAAAATAAATACGCAATTTCACAAGTATTTAAAATGTCGTGACTTGTGTGCGTGGTTGGGTATTGTAACATTAATTATTGTAGCTTGTTAGATTAATATTTTGTCAGCTTGCATTTCATCCATAGTATCTTGATGTAGGCCTACCATATTTTGTATTGACTATGAAAATAGCAACTAGTGCTAATGAATAAAGAACACTAGTGGTGTATCCATAAATGTCCAATGGGGGGGGGGGGGGGGTGTCAATATGCCAAACAGGGACGGGGTCTGGTGGAAGCCCCAGCCGCCGGAGGCCTTTTCGATTTTTTCTCGTATTTGACATTTTCAACGCCTCTAAACACGTTGTAGAGTCAATACATACCTAAAGTGCTATGCGAATCATAAAATTTCTTATTGTGCAAAGTCTGACTTTGTAAGTAATTGTAATTACCTATGTAAATATCATAGTTAGGTTGCTCCCTCCTTATATTTTTCTTCAATCGATTACACTCGTCTTTTTTTTGGGGGGGGGGCATGGGGGGGGCTTCAACCCCATAACCCCCCCCCCTGCCCCCCTGGATACGCCACCGAAAAACACAACTACCATACTACCCACTACAAAAAAAAAAACAAAGTTTCAAAATCATGTGTTATGAGTTATGCCCTAACGGTTGACGCGCCCTTTCTCCAAATAAATAAAACAATCTGTTGCAACTTAAAACTGAGCAATCCCATTAATTATTCAGGTGATAATATCACACAATAGTTCGATATTATAAACCGTATTATACCTTTTTAGTTGCAAGGGCCACTGAATCTCTAGCTGATTGGGGAAGGGAGTAAAATGATCACTTAGGATTGATTTGTTACATGTGTGTATCAGTAAAAAAAGTATACAATTATATGATATCTAATTTGATTTTTAATGAATGCTTGGGCTCAAATTTTGGTGTCTTGAGTGGGGTGGTCTGTTTTACATGGCCACACATTCATTTGTTTGAGTACCAAAATAATTTCTGGGAGAAAATATTGGTAAAAAGGGATGATAGTAAGCATATCGACAATCCGACAATTTCAATTGGCCAGCGATTTTGGCCGAACGGGTTGAACTTCAACACAAAATAATACTAACACTTCTGAAACTAAAATGTTTTGCTTTGACCTTGATTCACTTTTCACTAACACATCGCCCCCTCCCCCCCCCCCACACACAATCGCATGCAATGTCTGGTCTTTGTCGGCGAAAGTGAACAGCACACACTGGACGCAAGCGAGAAAACGCGTGTGACACACTCACTCACACATAGGGTCCACCCGCTATCTGTCACATTGGGTTGGTTGGGTAAGAGTGAGACATTATCTCTATCATAAACCCTGCATTTCAGAGTCTCAAAACTCAAGATAAACATAAGAGAATCGTTCTCGATAAACTAAAAGAGACGGTGAGCATTCCATCAACGCGACATATAGCCTATCATATTAAACCCAATTAGTAGTTAAAAACACTGTTTCAATTGTATTCATCACAAGTTTTCTGTATTGGTTTCTAACATACGTAAAAGTATGAACTCTTTGGTCGTGTGGTTAGAGGCTCTGCTTCAATGCCAGAAGGTCCAGGGTTCGATTTCCGCTGTAGGCAGATTTATTTAGAGTTCTGATGTGGATTCGAGTCCATCAGTTCTTAGGAATGTGTAAACGGTGACTTTGGCTTGGAGTCGTCCTAGCATCGATGCACATAATAAATAAGGTTATAACACCGGTAATGAAAGCAGTATAAGACTGATGTGCTGCGTGCTGCGTGACTGTGAAGTACCTAAACTATTTGTCTTTATACCTACTTACATATAATCAGTGGCGTAAACTACGGAGGGGGATTTGGTCCAGAGGGGGCGAGGGGGAGCGCAACTTTTATTTGAAATTAATTATTTTCTTAGATATTATAAATGTGATACATTTTCTTATTTTGCATTTTTTCATATATTTTTAAGGTTTTTGTAAACAAATTGTCAAAATACTCCTATCACACTTAGAATCGAAATTTTGCGGGCTGTGCGCTTCGCACCCGTATCAATGGGGGCCAACCCCCCTCAGACCCCTCATTGTCCAAACGTGCTCGTTACCCAGGAAAGAGCGTATACCCATAAATTATTTTTGGATGATCCACTGACTATCACTGTACTAGTTGTACCTACATACCCTTTCACTAGTTTGCTGACCATTGATCTTTGGAGGATACAACAATGTTCGCTTCCGCGAAAATAAGGGTAAGTACGCCAATGTATGTAATATACTGACAAGTGTTGGCTCAATGGCTGACTGATTCGGGAGTCTCGGTTCTGAATCCCGTCACAACCGGCAATCTTAACTGAAGTTTTTTCTTAGGTTTGTGTAGTCCTGATTATTATTACTGTGTACGATTATTATTGTAGTATTGTATGCTAGCATTTAAAAAATGCGTGATAGCAAAAATATAAAATTGGTCCTGACCGGGATCTTACCCGGGTCTGGGTTTTTATACAGTTGAGTGGGTGTATCCTGTGACAGATTTTTTGGGAGTCAAACCCCAGTCGCGTACATTTTACTGACAAAAATTTTTTTATTTATGGTCTAGCCTGTATTCAGAATAATAAAAAACTTTATACTTATTTCAAATTTTTGCGTAATGTTCTTTTTTGCAACCCTCTTCCATAAAATAAGATATTGCATGAGACAAAAACTAAACATTATTGATTTTTTTGGGTTTTTCCCTCTCATTATGTGTTGGGTCTACCTCAATAAAAAACATTATGTGAATGAAAACACTTTGACGGACGAACTCATTTTACGCCGTCGGAAGGGTAAATTTTTGATCTCTGCGACCTTTGGGAAGTGTGAGCGCATCTGCGTCCTCTCAAACCTTTTTCTGCGTACAAACGATCCCACTGTCGTCGTAATTACGGCTCGCTATTGGGGGGAAAAAATTAAAATATTTTGAGCAAAAACTTTGGGCCCTCCTCCCATCCTCCCGCAATCCCCACCTGTCCTTTTCATCCCCAAAGATTATGCTTAACGCCTGTAAACCCCTTAAGCTGAAAGGGCCTAAATATAAAATTACAAACACCTCTGTCCCTCTTTTTAAAAAATCGAATTCCCTAATTATAAACAAAAAAATATTTTTTTTACTTCGCGTAAAATGAGGGGACAAAAATAAACATACGAAAAAACAAATACCTGGTTTTCACTGCCTAACCCCTCCTTTTTCCATAAGTGATGTGGAGTGAAATAGTTTATGACGGTACAACAATGGTATACAAGTTACGGTATCCACGCACAAAACTCGCTAAGACTAATGACAGGAAAAAATGCTGACTATAATACAAGGTTTTAAAGTATGCAAAATAACAAACCCACTATAAAAAGCGGCGTCTTTGACACCTTGACGTTACATTTACAGGCGGGGCCGAATGGCTCATATACACTCTAAAACAGTACAATAACCCCAGTCTGATCGAGAAACGGGGCGTGTAGTCAAATTAAACTTTGTAAGTAGGCTAACCGTCTCTCACTAGACTGCTTGGTAACATTTTAAAAGTTTCAAATACTGACAGTTCTAACACTAAAACCAAAAAACCAGCTTAGCAGAGCCAAGGAAAAAGTTCGCGCCCAGTGGGCTACGAGCACGAAAAGTACATTTGTCGTGTAAAGCTAAAAGTACACGCAAAAGTCGGGGTAAATCATTCACCGCCCGGGCTCAAAGGGGGCCCTACAATGATGATAGTTTACATACTCGGTACTCCACCCAACCCTCTCACTGACACTCAAACCGGGCCGGGTTTCTTCAGGACTTATGGGAAACAGATATGGTTCCTCCAGGGCTCCAGACCAACGCCGACTCGTTCCTTTGGGGCCAAACGATGCCCAATTCCCCCTTTCGGGATCCCGCCACACAACTTGAGGGTTTTTTCCGGACTGGGCTGGTTGGTGTGTGGGTTTAGCTGTCCACAGCTGTTGTAGCTCTCGCGTTCTCTTCGAAAAAAACTCTCAGGGCCCAAAAAAATGAACGCGGGCCCCCCAAAAAAAACTAAACCCCATATCGGGCAATTTGCTCCAATTCGTCCGCCGTCCACTGACCCCGCGGGGTATTCCAAAACCTCATCTCGCTAACGCGAGGATGTCATATCGCCAATCAGGTTCAACTTTCCCGTCACTTTCAGGGGAAAAGTAGTCCCCCCTACTGTGGTTAGAAGCACTGATATAAAGAGTGGGGGGAACTTGTAATGGGGCAACTGTCGCGTTACACTTTTTCTCTGAGGCCTTATTCCTCTCTGTCAGAATCCCATCCAGCAGCCACCACCCCCCAGCCGGAATTTTGAGTCAGTTGGGGCACTTTTAAACAAGAAGGGGTTTATCGGATCGGGCGATTTTTTTTTTTTGAAAGGTCATGGCCCAATATCGGGAAAAATACAGGGGTTTAAAGATTGTAAATATTGGGCGGCGTGAGCAGATAGCTGAAAACCCCCCAACTCGGGTAGGAGTAAACAGGGTCGAGTTAGTCATCGCCTTCTAGCATCGCGTGCGCTTGGCTGCGGCGAACGACCGTCGCCCTAGATATTAAGCAATGCTTCACCCTGATTTGCTTTGCTACAGTTCATTATTTTGTCTGCTTGTATGCATTAGCTAGTTATATTTAATTGTAAACATTTGTAGATTAGTTTTTATATCTGATGTAGGATATGCTGTTAAATAAATAAATAAAATATAAAATTCACTCCAACATTGACATTAAGGCTCCCCCGTACACCCCTTTATTTGCCGCCGAAGGGGTAGTCATGTTTGACTCTTTTTCCCGGGGTCTACACACGCCCCCGGAAATCCTGACTGTAGATTTTTCTAAGTTTGCAAGATATTGAGTCTTCTCGACAACCCCTTTCCCCTCCTTCAACCAAACAACCTAATAGAAAGGCTAATATTGTCCGCATGGTATGTCATTTGCTTTAGTTCGGATAATGTTTTTTTAATGTTTCGTGTACATACATTCTTTATTCAACAGTGGCAATAATTTAAAACCTTTCCAAAAATTAAAACGTTTTTTTGTGATGATGTCCTGGAAAACCAAAAAATTTACAAAATTTTTTACTATAAAAGTGAATATTTAGAGCCATTTTCGTTTTTGTTGTACGCAATTATTTTTGTAATACCGATAATTTTTTTTCGTTTTGGAAATTTTGAAGAAAGCAGTTTTGCTGTTTTCTGAAACGGTGGACATGGTGCGATGTCAGTAGCGTGCTAAGGGGGGTGGTGCTTTAACGTAAGGTTTTTCAACTGATGTGCAGTTGTGCACAGCACATAGCTCTTTGCTTCAATAAATCGTCTGAATTTCACGCGAGCACACGGAAGAGGGGGGTCTGGCGCTAGAGGGGGAAGCGACAACGACGCGGCATGTCGTTATTGTGTTGTTGGGATTGTTCCAGGAAAAAACCGAATTGTTTCCAGGGGAAAGAAATCGTTTTTCTACTTTTTTTTAGCGGGGAATGTAGATTTTTTTAAGAAAAACGTATGTAGAAAGGTGGAAGTGAGAAAATTAGGCGGAAGAAAATTTCTTCAGGATGGAAAGAAAACGTTTTAAAGCAGAACTTGAGTCTGATGAAACCCTGAGTTGACGGAGAGGGCGGAAGAATTCTGAAATTCCCATTTTTTACCGTTTTTGTTTTATCGATTTTTCGAAGAGTGCTTAACCCAGTTATAAGGCTTGCGTGGTTTATATGAGGGGGATGAAAAAGGTGGGCGTAAATTAAAAGTTTGTTGCAGGAAATAATTTTATGGGGGTTTTAATAAACCGAATGCACGTTAAAAATCACTCTTCAGTATTCCAAAACGGAACCATTGTGCCATTTTAAAAAAAAGTTGAAAAAAAGTTTATTCTCCTCATTTCTATTGTTTATATTCTCTTTTTGTTTAATTAAAAGTTCAAAAATTTACAGCCTAATAAGGACAATTTCAATTCAATTTATTGTGAGTTTAAAATGAAATTTTAAATGAAATTCAAAACTTTTCTCGGCCCTTGTGACCCCCGGATTTTTGGGGGTACATTGGTATTTAAAAGTCCCCTTAGAATATAAAGCTATAGGGAAAAGGTTAATCCAACAGCTTGTTTTTTTTTATCGAAACGTACACATTCATTTTTTGACGAATTTAAAAATAAACAATAATCCTATACATAATTTTCATGCGCAATTTTTAAGAAAAGTGAGTCAGTCAAAGTTATTATGCCCAATGCAAACCCGATTGGGGAAAAGCTGGTGCTTTAACTTTTTTACATTCTTGCTCAACAATTCTCGCACCCAAAAAACTTGTAATTATCTTTTAAATTCGAATAAATTAGTTCCCAAATGCATATGCGTTTTTTCTAATCAAAAAATTACTTTAACTAGAAAACAAATTTTTCTTGCACGATAGTAAAAAATTTTAAAAAAACTGTGTTCGTTTTGTGGTGTCGTCAGGCATTTTTGACAGCGAAACGTCGTTTTGCTCGCGCTTCAGAATAGATTCTAAAATCAAGATGACGAGACCAAACTAATTTTTTACTGTTGCACAAATTTATGATTTACTCATGATTTTTATAGTAATGATGCATGTTTCACACAATTTTTTTTCTATATAAAACCAATATCCCTGGCATTTTTATTTATTGAACATAAAAGTCATATCCCACCCAACAAAAATTATAATTTCTTTGTATGAAAACGTATGAAAAAAAAGTGTCCACGAATTTTAGGGGAGGCGAGCCCCGTGATAGCCAACGCACACTCTCAATTTAAAAAACATTCCCCCCTTGCTTCGTTGCCACATTTTTGGAAAAAAAAACTTGGGGTTTTAAAAATATGGTCTAACCCCATAAAGCGGTTTTCCCAAAAACGCTGAGTTTATTTTTTTGGGCGCGACAACCCTTAATCATAATGGCTATCTCCGAGGAACATGGGGGGGAAAATGCATTCTAGCCGCGGTAGCGGGGGAGGGGGGAATAGGGGTTTCACGTCTTGGTCGTCATCGTCTTTGTCGCTTTGTACTGTCATGGCGTCGTCATTCTGGGCGGTTCCCTCTTGTGAGGGGTGAATCCCCTAATATTTCTTTCTTTAATGTGTGAACAAAGCAACCCCCCCAACTGAAAAAGCAATGTATATTTAAACACGTATTCTCATGAACACCCAACGGACTCAAACTCCTTTTTAATGCAGATATTTCGGCCACCCGCTTTTTCAAGACTAAAACCAACGCTTGACGTCGCGTATATCACCAGATGTTTTGACCTCCAAGCTCCGCTCGTTTTCAAAACTTTTACTTTTACTTTTTTTTGGAAACAAATGTTTTCGTACTTGGGTTGGATCCTAGGAATGTATTTTATATAGTGTCACAGCGTGGGTTTTTATATATTTATCTGAGAATTGAAGTGCATAAACAGTTTGAACGGACATATGTTACAAAGAAAGTTACATAACAAAAATGATACAAAAGGGTTACATCGCAATGAAGATGCTAAAGGTTGTTCGCCTTCGCTGAACCGCACAAATTTAAAATTGAAGTTCAAATATGAGAAAATTTATCAAAATTTTAAGAATTTACAATATCAAATCAAATGTTGAAAAAAATTTAAAAAAAAAATCCGGTCACTTAATTTAAAATTCTTTTAAAAAAAAAATTTCCGTTTTGAAAACCAAAACTTGGGAAATCTCACGTTTGAAGTAAGAACTCGACGTTATTTCGTTGAAGAAAAATGAACGAAACATCCCGTATACCCCTTATTCAGAGCGAAACTCACCCGTATCTGTCTGCCCGTTTTTGCGTGTGTCTCGTCTCACATAAAAATGAACATTGCATCATTGACATGCTTTTTTTTTTTGACATTGCCTTCAAAAAAGGTCATGGAATATTTTGCTGAATTTTGGGATCAAGGGCGCGGGAAAATTACCATCAAAAATGTTTATTATTTCATTTGGCACCAAAAACAAAGTGATTTGAGTGCACGAGGAAAAGCTTTTTTTTCTTTTTTTTTTAACACATTCTCGAGAAAAAGAATTTTCTTTTTGTTCCCCGTTTTGGTACTCCCGCACTCGCGTGCTTGTATTCAGAAGTTTATGAATTTTAAAAATAAAAGAAAAAACTCGAAACACGACTATTAAATTTAACCCGTCCCTCACTGAAAAAACAGTTTGTGACTGAGTGGCTAGACTCTAAATTTGTATTCATTTATTTATTAATTAATTAATTAATTAATTAATTTATTTATTTTTATTATTATTATTTATTTATTTATTTTATGTATTTTTTTAAATTTTATTTATTTATTTATGTATTTATTTATTTATTTGTCTTATACTTCATCACGGACAGGAATACGGGTTAAAGAACGCGGGGTGTAAACTCATCTGTCGACGAATTTTACCTGCGAAACCCACCAAACAATCTTAAATCAATAATATTCGAAAAAATCTTGATTATCAGTGCGTCCAGTTAATTTTAAAACGTTGCAATTATTTTTAAATAAGCTTTTCACTAATGGAGAGAGTTGAAAAAAATTTCCCTGGAGTTACAAAACAATCAGTGAATTATTGAGATTTTACGCCGTTTTCTTTGTCGACACAAAAAATTAGTGGGTACTGGATTTCATACAATTTTGTGTTATTCATGTTCACGTGACCTGAAAAAACACAGCATTCCGAAAGCTAAGCATTTTCCCGTTGCTATTCTGCCTCTACCATCGAAACGTGTATGTATATCCTTCTATATTTTCTTTTCTCTTTTTTATCATTTACCTTACGATGGGACACATTGCCCTTTATTGTTTGAATGTACACAGCAATATGTCACAATGTTCGTTTTTAATTTTGATAGAAAAACCTGCCTTTAACTTGAATGTGTAGTATGTCGAAGGGACCGGCGGATACACATCAGGGTCCGTGTCAGCGAAACAGCTCGAGAGACGGCAGAAAATGAAGTTTGGGAAATTGCTTGTCAAGGAGAAGGAATAGAGGGGGTTGGAAGTTCAAGGTCCCAATCATAGGACGGGCACGAACAGTGAGATCTCCATACTCACATTTACGTTCTGGCATCATTAGGTTGTAACATGTTTACTTTTATACTTAAAAGTAAAGATACTGAAAAATTACACTACGGCCATGCATAATTAAGTCAATAAGGTATACTTTTAGATCAGCAAATTTATAACTATTGACCTGTTTTCATATTTCTTTCAATTTATAATAGAAATCATAAGTATTTTTGACTTAAAGAAATTGAGTACGAGAGCTGTTTTAGAGGACTCAATACATAATAAATAAATAATAAATAAATTGTATTAAGAGTCTACCCACTCAGTTATACAACTGATTTTTCAGTGGGGGACAGTAAATCTAAGCGACCAAGCCAACCCTGTAGGCCCTGACACAATCGACGAGTGAGCGATAACCAGCCAAAGATCGATATTTTTAATAGGAAATATAGCAATCTGTGGTATGGACAGTGCGAACACCCGCGGATCAACGCCAGAATCAACAAGGCCGATTCAGAATAACTCTGAATTTATCATGTGCTTCGTTGCAGGACGGCTCCAAAGTCACCGTTTACAAACTTCTAAGACAAGAACTGATGGACTTAAGTGACTAAGTCCAAATCAGAAGTTAAAAAACTTCTGACTTTGACGGGAAAAACCCCAC
>JAMZAV010018203.1:0-13298 GCA_024449915.1 Sweltsa coloradensis
TTATCATATTAAATAAAAAAATAAAATTTAATAATCAGTTGCTCACTATGTCAATTTGTTGTAGTCAGTCGGGGCTTTCCCAAATAAATAAATAAATAAAAAAAATAAATTTAAAAAAAAACTTTAAAAAAATATATTTGTAACAAAATACTCACAAAATCTTTAGTGCGCCTAAGATTTTAAATTTTTTTTTAGTTTTTAGTGGTTTTTAATGGTGGATAGCAGGTCTACCAACTCCTGCGAGAGTTTTGCTGAAGAGTGAGTAGGGAGAGTCGAAGGGGTCCAGGGGCAAAACCCAAGTAGGGGGTGGGGGTAACCGCCCCCCAGTATGATAGTAGTGTAATATTTCCATTCTACAGGGTATGCATGTGGTAGGTTAATTTAGTGGCAGTTGGAAGTTGGTGTCAGCTAGTCCAAGTATTTCAAAATGGCGTCATCATGTGTTCCACTGTCCTTGTGTAGCTATGATTACATTTCATGTTAATAAACAGGTTATTTTTTATATTTAATACTTGTGTCAACTTGTGATTAACGGTCTACCATACAGTGCTTACACTAGATATCCAGACTCTGATATTCTTAATTAAAGTTGGGCACGATTGCACACGCAGGTGACACCAGAATCAACAAAGCTAATTCGGGACAAACTTCGAAATTATTGTGTGCCGCTTTGCTAGGACAGCTCCAAAGTCACCGCTTACACTTTGCAAACCAAGAATAACTGATGGATGAATTTAAATTCATATCAGATGTTCTGCAACAACAACAATAATAACATAGCAAAACATTACATCACAACACTAACATTCGAAATAACTTAATCTCCTGTAAACCGTCGTGTAAGTTACCACAAGCAAGGGCAAGGGCACAGGCGTATTTAAAGCAGGGAGCGAAGCTACTTAAGGCTATTGTTCGAAGGAAGATGACTGCAATCTAAGCTAAATATAATAGTAAAATATAAGTTATTATTTTTTTAGGGGGGCCGTACCGTCCCTGTCAGCCATTATATGCAAATTTTGTGACAAAAGTGTCAACACTGAGATAAGTGCTACACTTAATTTTGAGTGACATTGTTTTTTTTTATAAGTTTCTTCCCAACATTGCACAACATTGCATTTTCTGAAATAACGTTCGGTGTACGATTTTTTTGTCAGTCGATACAAATAAGAGTTTTGTACCCGAGGACGAAAAAAAATCGTACATTGAACGATATTTCAGAAAATCGTTTTGCCTTATAGGGAGGTGGAAGGCAATGGTGTGTGAAACAATATTAAAACAATCGTAGCTCCAAATTAAGTGTAGCACCTAGCTCAGTGGTGACACTTTTGTCCAAAATTTGCATATAATAGCTGACAGAGACGTTACATCCCGCCCCCCCCAAAAAAATACATTTTGCTGTTATATTTAAGACTCTTTCATTTTGCTAAGGTTTAAGTCATCTTTTAAATTCTTTTAAATTCTCGGTTAGAGGGCGACACAATAGCCAGATCGTCAAGAAAGAATACCAAATAAAATAATGCCTTCCTTCCCAGGGTTCAAGTCTCATTGTTGGGAGCAGTGACAAGTACAAAGAGTGGTACAAAGTAATAGTCATTAAAATCTCGTTGTTGTTGGAGGTGCCGTGTGTATATATGTCAGGATGGTTGACACTGGCTACGTCCCCCGCCCCCTGACCCCCCAGGTCATCAAACATTCTGTATCATCCTCGTTCAAGGACAGACAATGTAAAGAACAACATGAGTCAGAGGTCGTGTTCGGTTTATATCGTGAGACGTGACACACGCACAGACGGACAGACGGACAGACGGACAGACGGACAGACGGACAGACGGACAGACGGACAGACGGACAGACGGACAGACGGACAGACGGACAGACGGACAGACGGACAGACGGACAGACGGACAGACGGACGGAAGAACATATATTGAGCTTTGCGCCATAATGAGTGTAATCTCTCATAAACTACAAATTGTATTTGATTATGTATACGGTGCCATGTTATGCCATTACAGTAGGCCTACTTAAAAGAGTGGTAGCCAGTATGTTGGGTAAATATCACTAAAATACTTAACTTTTCCCTTAGCTGGGTGATCTAACATAATTAAGATGTTAAAATTAAATACGAACGTTATTTTTTCTCTTTAACCCGGGAACCATTACACATAAATAACACATTGTTTTAGAGGCTAGACAAAGCAGAATACAATGATGCTCTGCTTGGCAGCTAACTGCATTGTTATTACGTGCGAATCATTGCAATGAAATGATAGTAATAATATTATAACTTAATTATACACAAGCATTGAATGAGTGTGGGCTGGCTTGCAGCGTGCCGTGTAATGAACAGCTGCTAAATAGCCTCACGATCTCGCTTTTATTCACAAAGGTTTTCTGCATTACAATGATTAATTATAAATAATCACTACCTCACTACGAAGATATATTATTTGATAAATCTCCTCGTTATAATATATTCCTTGGTGATTAAATCATGGTGATGAGAACTATCCTGACTATATCATCAATCTTCACCTTGAAATCAGCTAGGATCAGCCAGGTGTGACGTAGATGTGTTTGCAGCGGTCTGAATAAATCTAAATGTTGAATTAGTAGTGAGTAACTTACACTTGTTCCTCGCTGGCCTGGCTCTGGGTCCACAGATCAGGGGCTAGAGACGCGACCTACGACAAAGCTATAGCAGATGCAGTAGCGGCAGACCTGTTGGCTGTGTGGCGTGACCTGGGCTGATAGTCTGGAACTACGCTATACCAGCTTATCCAGTAAGACCACAGGCAATGTCACTTTCACCTCGACGCATTTACTATACGCATGCGGTAGCCAGATTGTCTTGCACTCTCATGAGCTGGAGCAATCATGATCGCAATCGATAGGCCTGAAAGCTCCATCGAGGAAATAAGACTGAGAGAGCCTAAAAATGCCGGTCTTGACAATAGCCCAATTTTTATCAGACGAAGGAAATAACCATGGAAGCCTCTTCGACCCCTTGTATAATATATTCCAAGTGTTATAGTCAGGATGGGTTTATTGATTGAATATTGCTTTACGTCTCATATTTATGCACTTTGGCTAATCGAGACGATGAGTGTGATATGTATGAGGATTGAAGTCTGACAGATAGGGAGGAGTGGTATAACTTTTGCCGGTAGCGTCAGCACGTATGCGCTACTCTAAGGAGGGGAAAAGTACGCAAGGGGTACTCTAGTACGGCTTAACTTTCCCTGGCATGCCGACAGGACGTGTGTAATCTTTGACAGTCATATAGGTTTCCTTCCACATATCGCGCGGACTGGGGCCTGAGCAGACGTCAAGATTAACAGTGTAAGACTTACAGACTAGCTATTTCGAAACCACCTCTCCAACGCATGCTCTAACCAGGCGGTATAGCGTTGAGTTTCAGGTAGCGGATTGCACGTTCCCGTACCCAAAAAAAAAAAAAAATAAAGAAAAGAAGCGGCCGTCTACGCCATGAACTACGGCCGCGATGTGCTGCTTATACTTCGTGTTCGAGTGGAACCGTTTAAACGAGCTGCGGCTTAAACCGCTGGCTAGGGATGGGTTTATAGCCGCAGGGTTAACGACAGTGATTCATGGAAGGGACGTGTTTAATTATCTGACCTCACTAAAGTAAGTGGGTTAAACGGACTGCGGATGCTTCATGGTTCCTTATATCAAACAACTGATATTTGAATTATCTAGCGCCGATTACGAATAATTGAATGCCTTTGATTTCACATAAGTAACAAATGTATGTTTTATAAATGGTGTACCTTAGGCAGCCGGTACGTCTGTTTAGCGCTGTTGAGAGCAGGATTAATGAAAATTAGATATAGAGACGAGATAAATATACATTAGCTAGATGCTATATTACAATTATTCTAACGTATACCCTATGTTGATACATTATTGTTTATAACCGTTTCTTTTATAAGTATGAGATAAGCTGTCATTTTTTTCAATAGGCCTAGTCATGTGAAAACTAATGCTATTGGATTTTTTTGTTGATCATGGACTTTATAATAGACACAAATCGTAACATTTTATATACCTTGCAGTAATACAATAATATTAATTCAGATAACATTAGGGTAGACTTAATGTTGGAATTCAATTAGGCAGGTACAGTGTTGGCTCTTTGAGTTTCTGTCTTAGGGGAGGTTAAAATTGAATGTGTGGGTATTTACTCATCCTATTCGATTGATCTTACTCAAAGTGAAAGTTCTGTGGATCGTGAAAGTAATTCGCATAAGATGATTAGTAGTATTTGATGCTTTTTTTAAAAAGTCATACTTTTGATTTTGTGGACTAATGTATAAATGTGCAGGTTAGGTTTATAGAATGTTATTGGAAGTTTGTTAGTTTATATGTATGTGTGTATGATTTTGTTGGGTTATTTTCTTATTATGATATCCTGTATGATGTTGTCAATATTGGTGCTGGTGTCTCTGTTGATGAATGGCGTTATTTAACGTATGAACATTGTTCAAGGTTTTCTTGTGTGGGGGTTGCCAGGAAAGGGACTGTAGTATATAGGTAGTATGTACTATAGTAGAGTTAATATGTTTTGTCGTTGTATATAGAAATGTACTTTTAACAATTGTGGTTTTATGATGAAGAGTATCCTTTAGATTGAACCTTAGGCTTTAGAATATCACGTAACTCTCTTTCTGGAGTGTCAGAAATATTTGTTGGGCAAGAAGTATGAGTTTCCCCAGAATATTCGATGGGCATACGCGCATGTGGGATTTACAAAAATTTGCCCATTATAAGCTAGTTTTGCTATTTTTTGTATATTTGTCTGTATTTTGACTATTTAATTGAATAAATGCGGAGGTTTAGCTTTTGTGGGGATAAAATTTAACAATGTTGGTTCCAATTGAGGTGTTGGTGGTCTACGGCTTGGTTATGACTAGGATCCGTATTTCTATCCACGCACGCTTGTTGATAACTTGCGTTATTCTTCGGTTATTTTGAATAGTTGTGGTATGTGCGTGAGTTTTGGCTATGTGACTATGATTGAAATTGTATCAACTTTGTTTTTAATGAGCTAAGTAGGAGTTATTTGTCTTTAAACCATAGTAGTTTTTTTTTACCTTTCTCCCAACTTTTCGAAGACATCATCATTTGAATTGTCTTTAACTACAAAGATAGTGTTGTCTGCGAACATTTCATACTCTAGTAGTCTTCACAAGGTAGGTCTTCATAGATGACCAGAAAAAAGGTGGTCCGCAGAATTTGAACTTGAGTACTCCTTACTAGAAGTCTATCCATCCTTGAGGTACAAAGTGACCGATCGTGCGGACGAGACGCGGATCAGGTCGTTCCGCTGTCTATTGTCTGGCATTTTTCTGCCTTTCAACCTTTTTGGCGAACATGGGTTTGTTTCTTACCTTTGCTCATATCGGTCCATTTCAAGACTCTATTGTGATGAAAATATATTATTCAGGTCAAAATATTTTTTTTATTTAATTGACAATATTTCGTAATACTGGTGTTCAAATGTGTATGGCTTGATTATGATATGTGTTTTTTATCCGCTATGTCTACATTCAAAACTGGCTGAATACATAATATTATTATATTATTAGATAATATTATCAAAATATGGTATAGAAGCATTATCCGTAACTCAGTCAGTGTTGACCGCAGAATTTCGCCCAAAAAAAGGAAATTCAAGACGCACGCTTAATATTTCAACAACGTATTAGATATTTGCAATTAAACAAAAAAATCAATAAATAAATTAATACAGCAGGTATAAAACCCTCAGTTTCTAGGATGGTCTATTTTACGACTACACGCGACAACCCTCAGCAGCTGCCTCATACCCATACCCGACGCGTCCGTCGATGGTCACTTTGTACTTCATGGATAGATAGACTTTAGTAATTTGTTCTGGATATTAAATATTTAGGAGTAATAATTGACCAACACCTCAAGTGGAACTGTCACATAAAAATGATTACAACCCGGCTAAGGAATTGCCTTTACATTTTTTATACGTTAAGAAACGTCCTTTCAAAAATTCTCCTAAGGAATGTCTACTTTGCCTTGGTACAATCGTCACTTATTTATGGAATCCTTAGTTGGGGAGGCGCGTATGAGACCCATTTATATCCAATGAACGTAATTCAAAAGCTAATACTAAAAATAATACTTAAAAAGAATATGAGATATCCGTCTATAACTACTTTTAGTGAAACCAACACCTTAAGTGTACGCAAACTCTATGTAAAAATATTATGTGTTCATATTCGTAACAACCTAAGCCAGTACAGAAGAGTATCCCATGCAATAAATACCAAATCTAATAATGTCAACCTAATAACTCCACTTACCAAACTCAAACTAACTCAAAGACACGCAGTATTTCTAGGACCTAAACTATTTAATTCTCTTCCATTATCAGTCAGAACCTCTGTAGTAAACAGCCGTTTCAAAATTAATGTAACAAAATGGCTGACTAACTGCACTCAACAATATATAGAAGGTACCATTATCATAGTGGGATCGTCTAATAAATCAGTTTTTTTCTTTTCGTTTTTCTTTTTTAATGTTTTTTTTTTTCTTCTTCTTTCTTTCTTTCTTTCTTTCTTTCTTTTCTTTCTTTTTTCTTTCTTTCTTTCTTCTTTCTTTCTTTCTTTCTTCTCTTTCTTTTCTTTTTTTTCTTTTTCTTTGTCTTTTTCTTTCTTTTTCCTTTTTCCCCCCCTTTCTTTTTTTTCTTTTCATTCTAAAACCCTTTTATATTTGATTCATTCATTAAATGCATATAATATATTTTTTTTTATTTGTTACCAAAATTGTAGTGTTTAAATGCATTGTTGTTGTAATGCTACTATTTCAAATATCTACGAAAATGTAGTTATTGTTGTTTCTGCATCCATGTAATTAGATTTATTTAGTTGTCCTCCTTTGTAAATCAGTTTTTTTAACGAATAGGAGACGTTAAATAAATAAATAAAATAAAAAATAACCTGATATCAAAACAAGTATCATAATGCCCACTCAGCTCAATAGGCTAAATCATAAGCATATTGTCTTTTGTTTTCCCAAAACACTACAGTGTAAATTTTTCTTTGTATTTTATTGGTTTATTTTCTATAATTTGATTGGGTAGAAATTTAAAAGGCTTTTTCGGGGCCTGCAAACAAAAAATATCCCCCATTCTTTAATTTTAAATTTGTATTTTTTAAAGAGCTGAAAATCCATCTGCTCGGGCCTACTAAATGTTTAACTAGTACCTATCTCGACCTGGGTATTTAAATTTTGAAAATTCTTTTTGATTTTTTTAATCTTTAAATCTGTTCCGTGAAAAAAAATCTTTATTAAAAAATTTAAATGTTATTCCTTTAATTTTTAACGCTTTTTTCTTTTGGGTTACCCTAAAGGGAAACAATATTAAAAAACAGGGTTTTTTATAACTATATCAAAAAATTTATTTTCAAAACCTCTTACGCTAGTGACATTATAATTTTATAGCAGATAATACTCTAGGGGAAACGCTCTCGGTAAAAACCGGGTTTTTGAAGCAGTGACCTAAAACCTCATTTTCTGTCGCAATTTAAAATTTTAATTTTACTGACATAATTTTAATAAAAAATAAAAAAATAATAATAAATAAAATAATAATAATAAAAATAATAATAATAATAAAAAAATAATAATAATAAAAAATAAATAAAAAATAAAAAATAAAAATAATAATAATAAAAAATAATAATAATAAAAATAAAAATAATCAAAGAAATAGCAGGATGAGGGGATATAAATGAGTGAGTTTTCAAAGGATAACATTGATGAATTAAATTTTCGACAATCAGTGCTACACATAGCGGGAAAAAGCCCCAGGTAATGAAAAATATTAAAAATTTTTGGGAATAAAAATTCAATCTATCACAATAAAATTTTAAAAAAATGTCCCCAACCGAGTTTGTAAATGGATTTAAGGGAAATACCCAAATTTCTTTACTGAAGGAGTAACCTTTCTAAAACCAAAAGGACAATGACCCCGAAGAACCCAAGAAAAATATCGGCCAATTACATGTCTCCCAACTATATATAAAATATTGACTTCATCCCTAAAAAATAAAGTATTAATCATTGCAAAGGGAACACAATTTTCGGGGCCGAGGAAAAAAAAGGGAATGTTTGTAAAAAACTAAAGGGGAGTAAAGAAAAACTTATTTTGACTCTACTGTAATGAATCGGGCCCACACAATAAAAAAGGGAATATTCACGAAAAATCTTTGACTAAAAGAAACCCTTTTTGGACTAAACACCACACACTTTGGCTTATTCAGATTTTAAAATATATAAAATAAACCCAAAGTAATTTGTAAACTTTTTTGAAACGTAATGGGGGGGACTTTGGAGAACAACACTAAAAAAAATATAAAAAAACCAGCAATAACTACAGATCCAATACAAAAAAACGTGGAAATTTTCCCAAAGGTGACTCATTAAGTGCTTATGGTTTTGTTTTGTCATTAAACCCACTGTCACATATGCTTAACGAATCAAACATACGGTTTTAAAAATTAAAGGGAACAATAATGGGGTTTATCCCACACAATTTCCCACCTATTCTACATGGGGGACCTAAATTTGTATGCATAAAAATTTGCTAAACTAAACGGGTCTAGCCCCAATAAAACCTTAAAAATTTTAGTAAAGATATCTGCATGGAGTTTGGAGTAGAAAAATTTTAAGGGAACGCTAATATCAAAAAGGGGTAAGGTTCCCCAAGCAAAGAGTTCCAGCTAGATGAAAAAATAGGTTTGGGAAAAATTTGGACGATAACGATGATACAAATATTTAGGATTCTCACAAGCGGGCCAAAATTTGGAACAAAAAGTTTAAAGGGAAAAAATTGAATGGGGTTTACAACAAGAAAGCTAAAGTCTATCCTCAAGACGAAACCCTAAAGGGTTTAAAAACAAGATCACAGCAATAAATACAAAAATGTTTGTCCAGATGACATATTCATTCGGAATCTTTTTTTAATGGACGCGACAGACATCCACGCTTTTGGAAAAATTTTTAAAACTCGTACTACATTCCCAAAAACACAAAAACATCATCCTAAACATCAAAAAGAAGTTTTGACACTTCCAAGAAAAAAAAAAAAGGGGGGGACGGGGCCTAATTGATCTCCCAATTTAAAATTTTTATAAACAAATAGACATTTTAAGAAAATATTTTTTTTCCCAAAGAAAACCAAATTTCCCCAAAAATGCTAGGGCTGTGGTGCTAGCTAAACAAATCATTAACTCCACTCAACTGAAAACCGAAAATGTCAATCTACAGGAAACTCATAACTGACGCTTCAAAAAAGTTTCGTCTTCAGAAAAGGGCCCCTACAAAAAAGACATTATGATGAAATACACAAGGTTTAGTAGATATTAAAGCATCAAATAGGTGGTTAAAAAACGGGGAAAATATTTGGAGAAACAGAAGGTTTTTTTATGGGTATTCAAGACAAGTGATTGCGGGGAACAATTATAAAAAAGCGACAGTAAACGATCAAAGTAGAAAAAAGTAGTGCAAAGGGTGAAACAATCGAACACATCATATCAGGGTGCAAGTCACTATTCAAAAAGATTTTCCTCTTTCAACATAAACCAAATGCTAACAAATTTTTCATCCCAAAAAATAGCATCAAGTACCAAACCCCATTTACACACACCCCCCCTTATACCTACAAACCAGAGAAAGTACTGATAGTAAAGATTACAAATTTATTTCGACCCCCACAGTTATAACGACCAAACGATACATCACAACAGACCGGTTTTAAAAAATAATTTTACCGAAGAAAACAAGGGAAAATACCCTTATCGACGTTGCTATCCCCAAAAAGTGGGCCCTAACGTTTGGGACCACGTGGAAGAAAAAAAATTTACAAGTAATGAACTTTCATTGAATCAAGAAATGGGGGGAAAAAAGAAAAAGGAATACAATCCCATTCCCTTATATCAGCCAACGGCATTTATACCGAAGAAGTACTGAAAGCAAATTTAAAAAACAAAATCTTTAACCCCAAGTTACCGGACTCAAAAGGGCCCGTAATACTCAAAAACGTGTAGAATAGTTCGTAAATTTTTTAAACTAAAATGATAAATTCGAGATTTTGAGACGCTTCCATCCTGCATGGTTTTTTTGGGGTTTTCCCCTAGTCCGAAGAGCAAATGCTGGATGGGGGGGGCGAGAAATCGGCCCGACCGGACCCCAAACAGAAAGAAAAAAATCATCTACAAACAATTTTTACAATTTAAAAAAATGGGCTTATTTTAGTTAGAGTTTTAAAACAAAAGTAATAATGTATTAATGGTACACATGGAAAATCTTGACGTAAGTCCGTACAACATGTTAGCTCCCGGTTTTTAAAACCCAGTTTGTATGAAAACCCAATTTAAAAAAATAATAATAATAATAATATCTTTTTTTTTTGGGCACAGACAGCAGAAATTTGAACCTGCTGCATTTTGCCTTCTAGATATGATTTTATAAGTTTAAGTGGAATTTCCCTTATCCCATGATATTCTACTTTTTGTATGATAATTTTGTGGGATATGCAATCAAACGCTTTTCATAGGTCGCATTGGATAGGCTTGTAGTTGTTGTTGTTGTCAACTTATAATACCTTTATATAACACCTTAAATCTTAAAGATGTCTTGAAATTATCTTCAATTTGTCCCATCATCTACCAGATCCAAAATTAGTGACTGTTTTTGCAAACGTCCCAGAGGTCTCACGGCCTGAAAAGTTACTATTTACTATTTCTCTTCTTCAACCATTAGTTGGCCAATTAATTTTGACCCAACATGCATCTACATGAAAAACTGGAAGTGAGTTTTCCGAAACCGAAAATAGAAATATTAGGCGTATTTTTAGGACACTTCTCGTCTGATGAAGAAAAATGGAACAAGCATTAACTAAATGTGTCAACTATCTCTTTCGGTAGGGATATTATGAACCCTGACTCCCGTTGTCGCGAGAAACATGTTATATTTCTGGTAAACTCTTCTATTTTCGTGACACTTGACATCCTCATGATGTTACGTGTTGCTAGGCGCTAGGACAACAGTCTAGCTCAAACCAGTCAAATATTATATGTAAAATTTTCAAACTTTCGCGGACCAGAATTACAATTACAATGCTCGGGACATATTTTACCCGCGTCGAATATATTTTTTTACCTCTCTAATGTTACAGCTCAGAAAACAAGTTATTGGACGAGGGAGCGAAGCGACTGAGTCTTATAACCCAAGTTAAAGTTGGCACAAGATCTGTTTTTTGTGAGTCAGTTCTAGTCACTCCAGAACGGTCGAACTGCTAAACAGATTGAGCTGAAATTTTAAACAGACATCCGGTACAAATCTTAATGGTGGGTTCACAAGCCAACGTTGCGACGTCAACGTCACGTCGCGATCGCCGATGTTGGCCGCTAGGTGTTCACATGCGATGAGCGACGTTCGGATTTTAAAACTACGAATTTTTCGTATTGAGACGTTTTCAAGTGTACACAAGTACACAGCACAATAAACTTCCCTCACTTCCCTCGTTGCAACGTCGGCTTGTGAATGCACCATTAGAGTGCTGTTAACATTTTGAGCAGAATCCGTGGCGATTTAATCCTACATAATCATGATCATAATAATCATTGTTGTGTCTGTATCTATGTAATTACATCTATTTAGTTATCCTCTATTGTAAATCAGTTTTTTAACTGAATATAAACGTTATAAATAAAAAATAAAAACAAAAATTTAAAAATAGGTTGTAAATGTGTAGGATTTAATTTAATGACAAATTTTTTTATCGAATCATGTTTGTCAAGGTGGGTGCATGCAGTGACCAAGATGTATTGAATCACACACTCAAGGTTCCCCATCATTCTGATGGGAGATTGAGTAAACCTTGCAATCTTTACACGTATTTTGTACTGGTTATGTTTTCCATAATACTGTTCATGCATTTCAAAACAATTGTTTTATAATTTTTTTTAATACAATCCAGAAATAAAAAAATCTATCCCGACCGTTGTTTGAACCCGGGTCTCCGACATTCCGAGTGTAAAGGCGCCTTAGCCAACTAGACTTGGAAAACGCCAAAGTCGTTGTTAGACGAGTGAGCGAGTCATGTGATGTGTTGAAACTTGAGTACCCGCGAACATTTGGATTAAATTGATTGATAAAAAGGTATATAATTGATAGTGTTTTTAAGTTAAGTTGGCATAAGGGCGCGTCAACTGTAAGGCCATTATGCGCCACTCTAGCCTAGGTCAGGGAGGAAAGATCCATGCAGAATCTAGCCATAGGTAGGTGGAGGAAATGGAATGTTCTCGGGGAAACAACACATGACTCACTCACTCATCTAACAACGTATTTTTCTTTTTCCAAGAAGTGTTATTGCAATATTATGGAAGATGACTGTATAAGTTATGCTACGTTTAGATTTACTTCAGTTTAAGGCGCGGTTGGTTATAATGTGACAGTTCAAGATTAAGTTGTAAAACTGATTGACGTATAAGAATGTAGTTTATCAATTGCAGCACTCCCAGATTGCTTGTAAATGTAATAATGTAAAAGTGATGTTCACTTCAAAAATTATTAACGCACAAGTGCATTGTAATTTTATGTAGAAGTGTATTTTATATATCCCGTAAAAATACATATCTTATTTTTCCAACAGTGTCTTCAACATTAAATTAGGCTTATAGTCCCAAACGGATTAAAGGTCAATACAAGAACAATTAGGGGTTTTGTGGTAGAGGTCTGAATTTTGGACTGTATACTCAGAACAATATTCTAAGAAAATTGCTACGAGGGTGCCATGAAAAAAATTCGCCCGGGAAAGGGAGTGGAAGGGGTTGAAAAATGGCATTTTTTAAAAATTCGAAAATTTAAAAATCAAACAAAATTTTATCCTAAGATTACAAAATTAATATATATTGTAATAAAAGTCCAAAAATTTATTTAAAAAAATACATATTACCATATATTATATCTAACCATATTTTACACCCTTTGAAATTTTATTACAAATTTTCCTCACTGTGCTGGGAGGATTGGCCTACCAGACGTGGGTTTTGTGATAGGGCCGTGAATTTTCCCTAAAATACTCAGAAGAATGTTCTCTAAAAAATGGCTCGAGGTGCCCTCAAAAAAGTTACTTGCTTATAGGAGAAAAAGGGGGTGTAAATAAAAGGGGGTTTATAACACTAAATAATAATTTATCCAAATATAATATAAGGACGGCTCAAATTTAAAATTAT
>JAMZAV010018210.1:0-13797 GCA_024449915.1 Sweltsa coloradensis
ATCACCCCTCTAAAAACACTATAAAATGAAATGGAAGCCCTACAGAGAAATTAAATTGAGGGGAGGTTTCAAAACGAATTACTGTTGAACATTTTTCCTCCGACAAACCATCGAAAAACCCAATAGTTATTAAAAAAGTGTGTTCTTAATTTGAATATACGATGATATTGGGTTATAAAAAACATGTCTTTTAATTTTTTTAAAAAAAGTGTGTTCTTTTCTTTGTTGTCACTTTAAGGTATTGAAAAAATTTTATAATTAATAAATTAAAATTTTTGATTTAATTTTGGGGATGAGCGAACAAAAGATTCAATTTGGGGCGACCCCCCAAAAAATTAGCTCGGATGTTGCTTTATGTTTTAAAATTTTTTGTCTTTTGTTCCCCTTTTACCGGCAAACGGATTTAGCGAACTTAAAAAATTTGGGGAATCTTTCAAAATCCTGCTTAACTTCCCACGTTTTTGGGTACAGTCGTTTAAAATTTTCTTATGATTATCTACTTTTACGGTTTTTTCGATTTTTGATTAATATTTTCGTGATTTTGGAAAAGGGCTACTCCACTTGATGAACTTTATGGGAGGGTTTAAACATCACTAAAATTATTTTATGATTTTAGAGACATTTGAAAAAATATTTCTCATAAAAAATCGTATTTTTACGTTTTTTTTTTAAGTACGATTTTTGTGATATTGGGCCGATTCTGCCCAAAAACAGGGGGGGCTTAAACTTTCATTTTACATTAAACATAAAGTTTAGGTGAGCCTTTTGAAGAAAAAGTTGAAAAAGTTGGTAAAAATTCACAGAAAAAAATTTTTTAAATAAGCCTTTTACGGTTATTTTAACAGTTATAAAGTAAAATTGAAAAAGTATGAGTTTCCCTTTTAAAAAACGTAATCATTGCACATAAATATTAAAAAATAAAGTCATCCTAAACGCAAAACTGGAAAAGCGTTCGAACGACCTAGTAAATGTACCACGCCAAAGATGGCACGGTTGCTATGTTAAAAAATTAAGAAATTTCTTTTCTTTTCAGGGGGTTTTGTTGAGTCCGTTACCGCCATTGAAAACCGGTTAATTCTTGACTCAGAAGACCCTATTTTATCGACGAGTATATAGAAAGTTTTTGGGATGACGAAGGAAGTTTTTAATTTCACTGCCCCCCCAAAAAATATGCTCTTTTTTTTGTTTTTTTTGTCTTTTTTTTTTGCGCTCCCCGGGCAAACGGAATATACAATCTTGATGAAAATTTGAAAACCTCGAAATTTCTAAAACTTATATTTTTCTGTTTTTGGTATAATCGATAAAATTTTTTAGTTATCGTACTTTTACGTTTTTTTTCGATTTTTAATGAACTTTTCGTGTTTTTTGGCAAACGGCTACTCCTTCCGTTTTTGATGAAATTTTAGGGGGAATTTTTAAAATCACTAAAATTTATTTATGATTTTAGAGACTTTGAAAAAAAATTTTCTCATAGAAATCGTTCTTTTAAAATTTTCCCCCGGGTTTTTAGACGATATTTTTTCGTGATATTTGGGCCGATTCTGACCAAAGGGGGGTACAACTTTAAATATTTTACATTGGCTTAAAGATTAGGGTGATTTAGTGCCTTTTAAAAGAAAAAAGTTAAAAAATTTGGGGTCAAAATTCCTAGAAATAAAGGTTTTTATAAAAGCCTTTACAGGCAAATTAAAAGTAATATCAAGTTAGTATAGAAACTTGACAAATCACCTACAATGCGTACAAAAATCCTGTATTTAGGTCTGAGATTTTTTTCTTTTTTTAAAGGCTTTTGTTTAACCTCGGGCCCGAAAATTTAATTAAAAAATTTGAAGAAACATGGCTAAAAATTTTTCTAAAGAAAGAGAGCCTTACTTTAAACAGAAAAAAAAAAAAATTCCCCCCCCCCCCCCCCGGGACTTTTCCTCAAAATGGGCCTTAAGTGGGTTTTTTGACAAAGAGTGGACAGCACGCTGGTCCCAAAATTAATTTTTTAGATCTTTTTTTGGATATATTTTTTCTAACTCCTTTATTTTTAACATAAGGTAAAAGGACAAATGTTTTCTAAAATAATATTGGGTTTACGATTTTTTGTCAAGGGGTACAAATACGATTTTTTAGAGTTTTGTACCGTCTGGCAAAAAAAATCGAAAAACCAACTTTTTTTAGAAACTTTTTTGTCCTTAAATGCTAAAGTTGAAGCTAAAGGACTTAAAAATTACCCAGAAAACCGATTCTCAAAACCAAATTTTTGCACTAGCTGTGCTGTCCACTCTATTTTAAAAAACGACATAATGGCCGATTGGGGAGGAAATGCCCCAAACCAAAAAAAAAAAAAAAATTTCATGTTTAATTAAAGGTACTCTTGCATTCACCACTTTCACGGATTTTTTAAGGTTTTGACCCTCCCCTGATTACAAACCCTTTAGGGTATGACCAAAGCCAATTAATACTATTTTTTTTAAAAATTTACCCTTTTTAACAAAATTTTTTTGAAATGGAACTTGAGAAAGTAATAGCCCCCACTTAAAAAAGAAATCTTTGGGCATAAAATTCAAAAAAATCTCATCCTCAACGCGACTGGAAAAAGCGTTCCGAAGCGGCCTAGTAATAATATGTTCCACGTTTAGCACAAAGTTTGTACTAGGATTTATAAACTAATGAGGGCATAACTAAACCCCCCATTCATTCATATAAGCCAGCGAAAATGTTCAAGAAAATTTTCTTCGGCGTTTTTTTTTAACCCAAGGTGGGAAAAAAACGAGTTTAAAATGTGTTCCATACACAAAATTTTGAATGGGAAAAAACAAAAACCCTTTTGCTTTTTGGTTGGACACTTTTTAATTTGGAATTTATTTTGCTTTGGCGAAGAATATATGTATGTAGCCTTATTTTTTTTCGAAAACTTGAGCTTTTTTTTAGAAGTAACCCCCTTTATCATTCTATGAAGACCATGTGTGGAAAACCCGCCAACTGATTAATAAAACAAAAACTTCCACATTATGTGACCTGCTTCGAACCTCCATACCAACAGTTTATCAAAACCCTCCCCTCGACAATATATCAAAGGGAGTTTTATGTATCAGTACTGAATATTTAAATTTTACGGATGTCTTTTTCGGCCACATGTTTTCAATTCTCGGGGGTATTGCAATTTTATCTTTAAACACCAAACGTTTAAAACGTTTTGCAAATATAAGTATTATTCGTGCACAAATAACGTTTTTGATTAATTGTTTAACAACTGTTGCGTGAAATTAAAAACAAAACAAACAAACCAAATATACAAAACGATGTTTAGAATATCAATTTAATTATCAAGTTTTTAAAAAAATTTGTAGTAAAAATTAAATGATAGGGCTGAAAAAAAGTTTCGTAACTATTAACTTAATAACC
The DNA here is from genome assembly GCA_024449915.1 of Sweltsa coloradensis. Taxonomy (NCBI): domain Eukaryota; kingdom Metazoa; phylum Arthropoda; class Insecta; order Plecoptera; family Chloroperlidae; genus Sweltsa; species Sweltsa coloradensis. Next base: position 3,394 of record JAMZAV010018210.1, read on the forward strand.
TTCTATGGGTTTTAGTGTTAACAAATTTAATCCGAAATACAATTGTGTACCTCACTCTCGAACGAGAATAACATTTTCAATCACGTGCGAATTAATCGTGGGGTATAGTACTACAATATTAGAGAAATTGGGTTTTTTTCAAATTTGTGACCAGCTGTATTCTTTTTTTTCACATGGAATTAAAAATTAAATTTTTATTTTTTATTTAAAAGTATCAATGAATAATGGAACCAAATAAAAAAAAAAAAAATCAGGGGCGCCAACGCCTTTTTAAAATATAATAAGTAGACTATCAGGGCGGTTGTTAAGCCTACATCAGTGAAATCAAACGTGCACTAGAAAATAACCAACCAATATCTGGTTAATATTTTTAAGAAGCTGTTTGACCAAAAATGGTTTCACTAGTTTAAATTTTTGTCGCTTTGAGTGCCCCTAATTGTTTATATTCGAATATCATGGAATCCTACCAATCTCTATGGAGTGACGAAGCCTAAGCTTTACTTGAGCCTCAAATATATCAACCGTTTGTTAGCAAGAGCTTTTTTCTGAAAAAAAATTGTATGCTTTCTTTTGCATAGAGTGAAATTATTGTTTTGATAAAATGGAAATAAAAGCATTTACTAACGTGGGGTTGAGCCACGAAAACATATTGTTTCCCAGTTTTAATTTTCCATACGTGTTTTAACTAAACAAGTAAGAATTATCTCCCCAAAATGCATCAATTTTCGTCTGTCCGTCCGTCTTTTTATTGTCCCCCGTCATTTTTATTGTGCGTGGGGGCACTTTCCCCGCGTTTAAAAAAGATTTCATGACCCCGATTAAATGCGTTTTTTTTTGGTATTCCCCTTCAACAAGATAAATTTTTTTGGTGACCCTAGGGGTTAAGGGGGCGGGGCTAGCCCTTAAATTTAAAGGGTTTCAATATCTCTGTCCCCGGCACCCCAAACCTTTAATAACAAGAAGGAACTGTAATTAATTGGGGGTTTTTTTTTGTATTCTATAAGCTTGCACTTGATTTGAGAAACCCCCTTGCGGGCAACGCCCCCTCCCCGGGAATTCGCTTAGACCGGGGTTCTATAAGTTACGAGCCCTGGGGTTTTAAAGGAAATTGGCTGTGGAGCATTTGAATAGTTTCAAAGACAACGAATCCCCGGTTTTTCCAAGAGCACCTTTCAAGATTCGCTTTATGCGTTCATAGGTACCTTAAACAATTCCTGTGGAGGGTTTTAAAACACGGTTAATCACATTTTGCTCCTGCAGCTACTAAGAGAGGGGGGCTCTTTTGACAAAATTTAGTCTTTACGAAGCTGGAGAATCAAAATTATTCGAATTTAATTTTGGTTCGTATTCTACGGTTCATTTTAAACCGAAGTTAAACTACTTTAAAACATGCACAATCAGTGATTTCCCTTTGACATTTGAAAAAAGGGGGGGCAGCGCGGCAAAAATTTGCTACAAAAATTTGTGTTGCACCATGACTTTCGGTTCTTGGTCTCGCGACAAGTGATTTTTTTTTTAATTAATGGGGTCAAAAGTGCGCGCTTTCGCGTAACTTTAGACCTTCTGACCTTTACACATACTGGAAGACCTTTTCTTGCACGGAGTACAAACGCACAATTTCTACCCTCTATAGTTATGACTTAAGAATCATTCCGGGGAGAGAAACTAAAAAAATTAAAAAAAAATATTTTTTAAACATAATTTTATTTCATATTTTGGCTTTCACACCCGAAATCATCATCATAATCAAAACACAGCGTAGTTCCCCGCAATATATTAAAAACGTGATCAATTTAAATACATTTTATTTTTATATAAAATTATTCATTTTTTGTTATTTGATTGTTTTTTCTACGGATTCAAGACGAAAATTTCCACATGCATTACCTTCTAAAATCCTGTGGGTCCTCCTAAAAAAAAAAATCTCAAGGAACCTTTAAAAGATTTTTCCTTTTGAAAAAATTTTTTCCCGGAAGACCTTTTATATCTTTTTATATGTTCTTGTTCCGTATCGAGTTGCCCTTTGACCCACAAAGGCCTTTGTGTTTAAAAAAAAAGGCCCCTCGCTTTAAGAAACCACCGTTTAAAGTATATAGTAAAAAGGTTATTTTTTATCAAATTTTTTGTGAGAATTATTTTTGAGGTTAAAGTTAAAATTTTATAACAAGATCGTCGACGCATCCTTTGTTCATGTTTTTGGTGAACTTTTTTCTAAAGAAATTTTAAGGGAGAAATAAACATTTGACATTTAAAAAAGCAATAATTTTAAGAATGATCACTTTTTATGTAAAAATGGCCTTTTATGAATATAAATTTTAAAAACCAAACATTTGCAAAAGTCGTACTTTTTAAATGGCGTTACTCCTCAAATAGGTTTTTTTCAGTAAGATATGGGCCATACATCAATTTAAGTTTTTTTATTTACGACTATTAACGTCTTTAAACAAAAACCAGACAAAGGGGATCTCGTTATAAAAAATATATTTAAAAAAAGCTTTTTCAATTCGTTTGCACCTGCTAAAAATTTTCCCCTTCAACGATAAAGAAAATAATATGTATTATTTAATGAAACTAATTTAAAATTATGAAAAGACAAAAAAACAATTTTTCTTAATTTTTAGCATGCTCGAATTAACGGTTGACTCATCAGTATCATTGAAGCCTCCTTAAGTCAGCTTAATTTGGAGAATTTATATTTTAGTGGAAATCCACACTCACTTGCTGGTTGTAGTTGTTATTTTATTTTTTAAAAACCTTTTATTTAGAGTTTCGGTTTGTTCGACAATACATGTTCCAAAGAGCTAAGAAAGCCCTTTTTCCAAAACTGTCTACCATTATTGGTTTTTTGGGCACATTTTGTAAAAAGCAATGAAAAACTAGAAGCAAAGCAAATTTGTATAATAAGTTTTTATTACGCCATGCGCTGTGCCGGGATTAAAACGTTTGGGTTTGTCAACTGGAATAATTAATTTGTTTGGCCACCAAAAAGGTTTGGCAAAAAGTGATGACGGGCCCCGCCAAGAAAACACATTCCCCATTGAAATGTGATATAAAGCGATTTTTTCTTAGCTAACGGGGCGTTGTGCTGAAACTTTTGATATTTCTTTGTTTTTTTCTTTAAAAAATCGTCAAATACCTACCATAACTTTTATTTTGTGTTCGAAATTTACTTGTGGAATTTTTTACCCGTTACTTTAGCGAGAACAGCTGAAGGTTTTGACTTTTTCTTGTTTTTGCATAGTTTCTTGATGGTTTTATGAAAAATTTCCCCTGAAAATTAAAAGCGAAGAATCTGATTTTAAAACATGTCGTTTCTTTTTCGGAATATAATATCGAAATACGAAAATTTTACGTTTTTTAAATTTGGTTTTTTCTCAATTTTTGAGAAGGTACTTTTCTTCCCGTCTAATTTTACATTTTATAGAAATCAATCCCGAAATTAAAAAAAACCATCCCAGCGGGATACGAACCCCCGCGGTCTCCCGATTGCCCTCCCCGCTGGGATGGATTTTTTAATTTCTGGATTGTTTCTATAAAATCAAATACACTTAGGGAGTTTTCCCCCTTTAATAAAATTGAGAAATAATTTCACATTATTTTTTATTATTTTTTAAGTAAGCTTCATTTTTAAAATAACAATTGGGGTATTTGTGTGGGGACCACTTTTCAACATAAACACAAATTCATTAAACATCTTGATAGCTAATCGGCAATTACAAAGGGGTCAAGACTAGGGGTTTTCTGTGTCAATAAAAAAACGTTTTCAAAAACTTAAAATTTTAGAAAATTAAACCATTCCATAAAGTAAGAAAAATTGGGTATTTTATTTCCCATATTTTTAATTTCTTTATTGCACATAAAACATCCAACCCCCAAAAACGAAAGAAAGTAAATCAATTTTGTAATTGATGGGCATAGACGTTTAAACACCGGGGATAAATTTTTATCTACAACCCTCGATATCATTCTTGATTAAAGGTTGGCATAGAAGAACGAAGATCGTGTATACGACTACTCATTCATTCGATTTAGAAAGGGTTGTCATAAACTCTGTTCAAAAACCGTGTTAAAACACCTGGGTCTTACGATATTTGCTTTTTTTTTTAAAGGTCCATTCGAGGGAAGATCATAGAAACCTATTTTTATCCCAGAAAATTTAAATCATTATATTATTTAAATTTGTTCAATTTGCTTTTGATTCAACTCTCATATTTTATCGATTTCTTTATTGTTGTATTGAATTTTTGTTTCCTTTGTAAATCAGTTCTCATTACTGAAAAGGAAACGTTTTAAAAAAAAAAAAACTACTACCAAATACCCCTTATGGTTGTTAGTTACAACCACAATGAAAACAAAAAGCTATCTTTTTGTTTAAAAATTTCGTGGTTAAAATGGTTAAATTTGAGTATTGGGTTTTAATATTATTTTCCCTAAAACTTTTAGAATTTTTGTTCTACCCCGAAGCTATTTATAAAAAATACAGTCTTTATTGTTGCATCTTCTACTTTTTTTCCGCAACGGAAATAACGTGCAAGAAAAAACCCATTCTTAAAAATTTTTAATTCACTTGCGAGGCCAACGTTTTACTGAGTCTTCGTTTTTTAAATTTATTTTTTATATTGTAACATGGTTTAGTCCTTAAAATTGAATCTTATATCGATATACCAATGGTTGAAATTTTTGCTTCCAAAAAAATACCTAAGTAGATTAGATAAAAAGCAAGATATTAAAAAACTCCATAGTTTCGATTCTTTTTTCCCAATCGTAGTTATTTAAAGTTTTTAAGTATTTTAATTTTTGTTTAAAGTTTACACACGGGGATTTTTTTAATAACGTTCATTTTCAATTTAACTACAGGGTTATAAATTCACCTCTTTGAAAGCTTACCTGGTATAATAGCAGCCCCCAATCAGGACGACTGAAAGTCGAAACAACACCCATTGATGTTTTAAAAAAAGTAATTAATTTGATAGGGATTCTGAAAAAAACCCCCACCCATAACTTTTTAACTTTTTTTTCCAAGAATCAAGGGTTTTTTTTACGACCCCCCCCCCCACCCCCCCTAAATACCAATAAATTTTTAAATTAAAATTGGGAAACCCCACACTTCTCGCATCAGAACCAAACAAAGTAACAGAAAGGCCCGACAGTAAATCTCGCTTTTTTCTTCCCTTTAATCCGGTCTCACTCATTCTCACTTCCCAAAAAATGTACGTCTTGCATTCACATGTTGGTTGGGAACTACGTTAAGGGATCAATATAAAAACCTTCGATTTAGGGAATTATTATATGATTTTCTCTTTAGCTATTTCCTCGCCAAAAAATATATTTACTCTTTTACCTTTTTCTCTCCGGATTGTATTCTGGAACTGTGCCTTCGTTTCACCAAATAATGTTTACATTCCCGAAGAACGCAACAAAAATACCCTAAGTAAATAATGACACGAAAAGGGTACAAAGAACTTATACTTTTCTGGTTATAACTATAACAAAATTTTTTATGCTTTCGTTTATATTTGGATATCGTTATTCCAGTGCGTATATTGGAAAAATAAACATATAATATAATGGAACACTTAAATCAAACATTTCCATGCATAACCCTACAAAATACTTTTGTTATCCACATATCTGTGGGAAAATCAGATTTTTAGCAGAAATTCATTCGAAAAAAAATATAAATTTTTACATTCAAAATGAAAATGACTCGTCTAAAAAAGCAACCCTTTCGACTCTCGAATGGCTTTCACGGGATGCACCCTCGTGGCACCCCCCACGCTGCAGCAGTCCGTCCCCCCGTACCAGGGGGCCCCGGGAAGTACGTGCGCCCCCCGACTTCCTTGATGGCGATTTTCATGTCGTATCGCCGACTTACACTTCCGGGGCATGGGGGTCGGCTTCCTTGTGCCCCCTTCAAAAACGACAGCAATGCGATACACAACCTTTTTGGCAGAACTTTATTCTTATCAAGTTTCCAAAAATATCTACGTTATCAATATCATCACAAATTATTGAACTTGTATTGTAATTGAAAAGTTTTAAATTTCGGGGGAAAAACGTGTGGTTTCTAAATAACGGCCCAACGAAAAGAAAATGTGGACTAAGCAAATTAAAGTCTTAATATTTGCCCACTTCTTTTATTCGGAAATTCTGTCATATGTATGACGTTCTTGGGAAAAACAAATATTTTCATAATCAATTTATTACTTGCTTTGACAAATTTTTAATAGAGTTTTTTTTCATCGAAGGCAAGGAAATATTATCAAATGTATATTGTCAAACACAAGAATAGTTAAAAAAAAGCCACATAAATTCAGTTCTTGTCACTTTTTATTAAACCACTCACACATTGGTGCAATGACATTATAGATGTTCTGAAATTTCCCTTGTACGGTTAAGAAACAGTAAAAAGTTTTTTTTTATGTCGCTCGTGGCGGCCCCAAAATTTCAAAAACGGAGAAACGAGGGGGCAAAAAATTGATTATCAGTGCTTTTCATTGTACGGTTTTTATTATTTATGACATTCTTTTATGCTTGTAGTTTTTTAGATGTAATAAAAAATGGGCGTGCGTTTTTAACATTTTTGATAAAATTCAATCGTTTTAAAAACTTTTTGGGGGTAAAAATAGCGATTTTTTTGGAAAAAAATAAAGAACGGGGTTTTTTCGTATGTCAAGTATCATCATCAAAAATCTTTTCATAAAATAATTTTGTGGGTTTGGGGGCATAAACAACGCATTTTAAAACATTTGGATTATTTTTGGGGGGGGAAAAATGTACTTTGGTGTGAAAATCGTTCTATGGTAGTTCCTTTTTAAAATTTTAAAAATAGGCGTCTGGTAACTTGACGTCTAAGTGGTAAAAAAATTCCTTTATGCAGATTTTTTATTGGGGGCTTTGATGGTAGTCGTGGTATGAGTGGAGTCCTAATAGAATTTTGACGGCATTTAAAATCAGAAAATCACAGAAAAAAAACTTTTTACTTTCCATTTTTCTTTGGAGATCCCTCTTTGAAAAAAAAAATCTGTTGTTATTTTGCATTGGTCGGAGACTGGGGTCCCCTGCCCCCCCCCCCCCCCCCTCCCCCAAGGCCTTTAGTTTAAAGAGGGCCGATCTAGCTCTGTTAACCAAGCGGCTAATACTTTTAAAATAAAGGAAAAAAGGTCTAATTCCCAGTTAAATGTGCAACCAAAAAAATGTGACAGTTTATCTCGTTAAATAACAAACCCTCAACATCTCCCCCTTTTTTTACAAAAAAAATTATCATGTCTGGTACAGTGTTTGAGACCGTTCTAAAAGGAAAAACGAGGGTACTTTATTTGGAGTTCAACACATGAAGTATCTTTTTCCTGTTGATGCATTTTGTTCTTGTATACAAAGCAAAATAATTTTTACAAAATCAAATTTTTGTATTTAAATACTTTAAAAATCGCAGGCAAGCACAACGACAACAGCACATTGTGCATTTCAATAAAATAATAATAAAAAAAAAAAAAATAATATGTACGCCAATAAAAATATAAAACTTTAAACGCATTTTTTTTAGGCTGTAAAGGAAAACGATTCATTTATGCAAATGTTTAGTCCCGACACTAAATTTGTGTTGAGTGTTTCTGACAAAAAAACAAATGGAAACGTCATACTCTAATAAAGGAAAATTTTCGATAGAAAAAAAGATATTTTTAAAATTTCCAAATCACATGATGCCATGAACAAATTTTTTTGAAACTGATTTTCTAAAAAATTTTACTGAAATGTTTTTAATAACCCAAAATGTAAATTTTAACTTACAATGCATTTTATGTATGTGTGGGTTTAAATTTAAACGTTTCTAAAAAATTTAAAAAAAATTTTAAATAAAACCCAAATTTTTAAGTATCATGAAATATCGTTAAAATGTGTTTAAAACCCCAAAAAAATTTGGCAAACTAGTATTTAAATAAATTTTTCAATTTTATTTATTGCAATTTTTATTCTAATTACAATTAAGTAGGTTTATCAGTTAGCAACATTTAAATTGTACGTCAAGAGTGCATTTTGTTTGATATGTATAAAATGAGCGCTTGCCCAAAATATTGCAGACTCATACTCACTCAGAAATATGCATGCCAAGCTGATCTAGCTTCCTAACTTGCTGTTGTTGCACCTTGATGTATCACTCAGAACTGTGCATGTAAACCTGAAAAGCTCAGTCAAAACCAACTTTCATGGAGATCTCTCTCAGGACACTCGTTACTCAGTAATGGAACTCTAAAAAAAACACCCTTTCATTCCACCCCAGCCAGTTGGTTTGTGCATTAGGTTTATATAGTTTCTCTCATCTGCCTTCACATAGCCAAATACCGACGACTCCATTTTAAAGCACTTTATGGCACTGTACGTGTCTGATTTGATAACCCACCACTAATGATAGACTAGACATTGAGCGGCAGACTCTGAAATCAAGTCCCTAACAATCAGGAAGCTTTGACTCATGTGTCACACGCTGACCGAATCAAATGGGGAGAGTTGCGCTTTTTATCAAATGGGTGGCACCAACAATAACAGACTGCGTACAGCTCTCTGTGTATGGATTTACATCGTGTTCAAGAAATATTCTTGGTTGGTTATGAACATAAATATAATTGAAAATGTATGTTCATGTTTGTTGTGTAAAGTACAAAAGTTTGGTATGTCACTCAGGTAAGCAAATAGTCCAAGAGAGCATGGAATAAAACGTTATTTTTGAACAATTATTAGTTTGTAAAAATGCCCGTTACAGGTTACACTTCATGAGTTACCTAGTATGACCTTCTTCTATTTATTAATGTGGTAATGAGAGTCTTCGGTTTGTTGAGAAGGAACTTCAATGGCAATTAGTAATAGGAATCATTCCTAGTATTTTGCTCTTGTATGATGATTGATGAAAAACTAAACAAATTTTCATTAAGGATTGCCGGTGGCTGGTATCGGACAGAAATCAAGCAGAATTTGAGCTTTTTGTTTAAGTGACATGCTACCTCTATATGTGTATATTCAACATATTTTATTAACATGTAAACGTAATGAAAATATCTCCACGCCTGACAATTGTTTATCTCTAAAACTGATATAAGACTTGTTCTATAAGGTAAAATGAAATTCGCTTATAAGCGATCGTAGCTTGTGATTTCATCCACCCACGTGGAGTGGATGTAACAGCCTTGCGAAAAGAAAAGCGTTATATAAATCAATACACTGTATCACTTTCCAGCACAGGCTACGATTTCTCGCTTTCGCATCTCCTGGCTGTTTAGTACTTTTCCTCAACAATCTTTCTACTGTAGATTCAAGCGCATAGTCGTTTCTCGGAAGACTACCTTCCATTATTTCATTTCAATTTGCTCTTGACAGAATGTTTGTTTTGTTACCTTTTCAAATCGTTTCTTCTTTGTTCGTGTATCCCTCCATGGCGCTGCAGTATATATCGCTTTCTTTAATTTCCGGACAACGCTGAAAATGTCTACATTAAGACAAAAACTTTCCGTGAAGTAGATCAATTTATAATAACAAAAGGAAATGTAATCGGGACCCTAGACCCACGCATCAGAAATAATATCATTAAGATTGCGACATTGATTATGTTTCTCGATTTGGATAGTCGGGAAACACTCCAATAGGTGGAATTGTTGATATTTAATACAATCCAGAAATTAAAAAATCCATCCCGATCGGGGTACGAACCCAAGTCTCCCACTTTCCGGGTGGACGCCTTAGCCAACTAGACCACCGAGACGGTAACTATTTAACTTCTGTATTGTCGTTACATTATAGAACTTGTCTTACCACCTTCCATAATAGATTTTAATTCTGATTATGGTGGCTTTGATAACAAAATATATTTTAAAGTTAAATTGCACGGTTTACCCTTAACCCAAATCGGGGTTTATGTGCAACATTCATGCGTGTTCTCATAAAATGCTAACATTCCCGTCCTCATCTCTATCACAAAGTTGTTACGTGCATATTATGATTTAATGAGTTTTCCATCGAAATGTAAAATTTGTATTTTTTTAAAGTAAACTAATATCATTTTTCTCCCCACTTAAATTTATTCAATAGATTAGGCAGATTTTTCGTTGACTGTGTAATGTATTATACTTCTTAAATTTTGATTGATTATACTCGCATTATAAACCCACCCTGAAATATATTTCTGAAAATTCTCGACCATTGCTTTCAATCTAGATTTGCAACAGGAAGTTTACGTTAAAATCTGTGCATTGGGCACATTGCAACCTATTTTGTTTACTTACTTTGTAAGATTTTTGTAAATCGTTTTTTTTTATCTGACGTTAAATAAATTAATTAATAAATTGAAAAAATGGGCATAAATTGATAAAATGCACGTTACAGACAATTAATACAATACATAGGAATATAATA
>JAMZAV010018244.1:0-20779 GCA_024449915.1 Sweltsa coloradensis
AACAAAAAAAACCCCAGCTCGACCTTTTTTGGGCTGGTTTTGCAACCGAGAGAAAGAGAGTGCAAGCGCGATTACGCGCAGTATTCTCTTTATGGCCCCGTGCTCACGACCTTGTAGCTGGCTGCATGCATCGAGAGAGAGTGAGGCGTGAGGCAGAGAGAGAGAGAGAGGAGTGTAAGGGGAGTGAATTGGAGATTGAGTTATCTCTGTAAAATAAACAAAACAAAGATTTGTCCCAATGAGATATGAAGTTTATTACGTAAAAAAATAGTCGTGGCTCTTGAGTATGGGTCATCAAAGATAGCAGTACCATTCTTACTTACTGACGTGACGTGAACAAAAACAATAAAACACAAAAATTATTAATCTCTCCAGCAAAGAACAAACGATGGAAGCAGTCATAGATAACATAACACTTATAAGATAGTCAAAAGATCATACAGGTAGGTAAAAGACTTTACTGGGCCTGAAAAAACGACGTTATTTTTTTTTGTTTTATCACACTTTCTCGCATTGCAGCTGCTTTGTTTCTCCAACGCTTGATTAGAAGAACGTCGGCAATAGTGGCATCATCTTGTTGCTCCACATATTTTAAGGCTGCTTCAAGTGCGGCAGCTCCTTCCGTATGAGTTATTTTGGAGCTGATAGGGTCGTCAACATCTTCATCTGATTCTTCGTTTTTTTGTAAAACGTTGTTGACCGTTTGCGTCAGTTCAAAACCATCATTTTCACCACTCGCCCACTCGTTCACGTCATCTTCTTCTACATCTCCGCACCCAGGTAATTTCTTGAAAATGTTCAAAAAAGTCGTCGTGCTATCGATGGCGTCGTCGGCGCCCGTCATTTTTTTAAATTGTAACCCAAAACTGATCTTCGACCTCGACGTAATTTACGTCTCGAATAATAGCCTCCTCATCCGGCCACAGTTTGCGCCACGACTTGACAAGGGTGGTTTTCTCGATCTCGCCCCACGCTTCCGATGACCAGTCAACCAAACTTTTTTCAAGTTTTATTGCTTTTAGGCGGAGTAATTAACGACACGTCGTCCTCATCTTCCCCTTCATAGGCGAGTGCTCCGTCAGTAATTTGTATCTTGTACCGCCGTTTCAAGTTTTCCAGAACACCTTTGATCCAAAGGCTGGATTAAGGCGGTAACATTGGGGGGTAAAAAAAACAGCTTTGATGTCGCCGACTTCAAGTTTCTCCTTCTGGCGGGTGCGATGGGGCGTTGTCTACGAGAAGAATTGCTTTTAAAGGCAGATTTTTCTTTCGCAGGTGGCGCCCCAACAGACGAACGAATTGCTCTTCAAACCATTCTTTGAACAAGTAGCCTTATCCAGGCACTTTTTTTGCGCCCTATAATGCACGGGCAACACTCGAATGTTTTTAAAAGCCCGGGGTTTTTTAGACTTGCCGATGATCATAAGTGGCAATTTATGCGACCCAGAGGCATTACTACAAGCTAACAAAGTCACTCGCTCTTTACTCTTTTTGAACCCTGGCGCAGTTGCTTCCAATTGAGATGCTAATGTTTTTGTTGGAAGCATTTTATAATATAATAAAATAGAGTTTTTCCACTAAAAGTGTTTTAAATAAATAGCATTTTGAAGTAGAGACCCGTCTCATCACAGTTGTAAACCTGATCGGGGCTTAGGTTATCTTCGATTATAAATCTCTCTTGAAATTCTTCTTTGTAAGTTACAACCACTTCACTATCTGGTGAGAGGGGGGTGAAGTCAGTCGCGTCCGCAAAGAGTATTTAGTGTTTAAAAACTCTTTCACGTGCCCCCTGGCTTATACGAAACGACTGACAACAAGGATGCCAGCGCTTGATAACCGGAGAGATAATCTAATAGGAAGATGGATAGAACAAAATGCCCCTCTAGGGGCAATAAATGTACATTCTTATTCTGGAACGCTGGTGGAATCCCCAAAAGATAAGTATGTTAAATTTTAAAAAAAGTAATCGCTGATAGAATGTGGACGCATTCGCAATAACAAAAAGCAGGTGCTATTACTGAAGACTATAAAAATGACGAAGCTTATACACAAGGATTTACGATGTAACAACTAAAAAGAAAAAGGGAATCTCTTCAGGCTCTATTGGTGTCAGGGTGGGGATCACTTGCCGTTTCAAAGAAATACACGCAATGGAGGAGAACGACAAAATCCGAGATTGTTCAAATGGAAATATGGAAAAATGGCACCAAGACAAAATTTCCCTCATTGTATATAACCACCCAGAAATAAAACAAAACTACTAGACTTAGTCAATCGATATAGACAGCAATGCAATTTTAATTGGGGATTTAACGCACCAAACACACTTTGGAATTATAAACAAACAAACACGAGTAGGATCTATTTTAGAAGAATATGTAGACAGCAATCCGCTAATATTGGTAAAAGCAGAGGAACCATTCACTTTTCTGTCATACTAAGGAGACCTGTCAAGACCGATCTAGTTTTTTACCCATGCAATCTACAAGAAGGGGTTAAACAAGAAAATCTGGAATCCCCTACGGGGAGCAGGTCATAAAATGATATTAGTCCTAGAGAAAGGGAAACAAAGAGGAAAGGATACAAAGTGCACATGGAATTTCAAAAAGGCAAATTGGAGGGGGTTTAGACAAGACACAGAAAAGGCTTGACGAGAGGGAGGCTGAAGAGGACATAGTTTAGGTGAATGCAAAATAATAAAAATAAAAACAGGATGCAGCTGAAAAACATATCCCTAGAGGCAAAGTAAACGGTTAAACCATTTTGGAACAATGAACTCTCAGTGCTCAAAGATCAGAGAGATGAAGCAAGAAGAAGGCTGAAAAAACACAAAACAGGGAAGATATGATAGAACTAAGGAAAAGACAAGAAAAAACTAAAAAGGGCCATACTCGAGAGAAAAAAGAGGGCATTAGAAGAATTTGTAGAAATATTGACTATCAAAAGGACGGGAAAAGGGCACATACATTCTTCTCAAAATTAAAATAACCAAGAAAAAGATCAAACAAAAATGAGTTATTAGTACACAATGGAGAAAAATACACGACGATAAGAGGAAAGCAGAAGTGATATGTGAATTTCAAGCTAAACAAGCAAAACCAAAGAAAAATAAGCACACTAAAAGTAAAATTTCCCAAAAAATTTGTGGATGACATAAAAGACCCATATAACTCACCTTTCATAATGAGAAAATTTGGGAAGAAACACTAAGAAGGCTTAAAAATTAAAAAAATCACCCTGATATACCCAAAATTTTTCTAAAGAACCTTGGCAAGGAAGGTAAAAGTGCAATACTAAATCTCTTGAATAACCATCGGGAAATACAATTTTCCTGAAAATATGGAGGAAAGCAGAGATAATACCCTGCTGAAAATGGAAGGAAAAGCTAAAAAATCGAAAGCTACAGGCCAATAGCCTTAACATCGATGATGGCTAAAACAATGGAGCATATGGTCAACTATAGGCTAAAACATTTTAGAATCGAATGAAGTGTTGGCAAAGGAGCAGGCAGGTTTTAGGCAGAACAGAGGGACACTAGACCAGGTGGCATACTTGCAGCGGATTTTAAAGGGGAAGGGGTTTAATAAGAAGTTATCTACACTGGTAGTTTTATGTTTATTTTAAGACTGCATTTGATATAGGCCTAGTAGATAGAGAAATACTTTTTAAAAAAGATGAAAAAGATGGGAGTACCAACACAACATATACAGATGGAGTAAAAACTTTCTAAGTCAGAGATATATAAGAGTAAGATGCAAACAACAAAACGATCACGGTATAGAAAAACCAAGGCAGGAGTACCACAAGGGGGCAGTACCCAAGCCCTACTTACTTCCCTTTTATATATAAAACGACTTTGGGGCAATATTAAAAGAAAAGAGCGAGGTAAAAATCAAGTTATTTGCGGGATGATTGTGGTGCTTTGGGGTGTGTGACAGAGACGTACAGAAATGGAGTTAGAAATGAACAAGGCATTGCAAGCATTAGAAGAATGGGGCCAGGGAAAATGGGATGGTAGTGAATGAAACAAAAACAGTATACAATTATTGTACAACAGGAAGAACAATGCCCCAGTTTAGACTAAAAAACAAAGGGTAAGCTTAAAATACGAAGAAGACCCAATCTATCTTCGCATAATGAGGATAAGAAAATGACTATGTCTAGCCATATCGACAGAATGTGCCAATAAGTAAGAAAAGGGCTAGGCTTACTGAAAAGAGTATCCCGGGGTAACTTGGGGAGCCAATGTCAATACACTATCTACGACATACAAAAACATACATACGTCCAGTGTTTGGAATATGGAAATGCCATGTTGATTAACACTTCAAAAACACCTTGGACAAGCTCAACATTATCCAAAAAAAAGCCCTGAGGATCATAACAGGAGGAGTGAAAACCACACCTATCCCGCAATGGAAACAGTAGCTGAGTCCCACCACTGGAAGCAAGGAGAAATGTAGCAGCTGGAAGCCTGTAACAAAAAAAGGTTCGCTTGATGTAGATTATTGGGACAGAGATCCCCAAGAAGGCCTTAAAACACAAAAAACATTCATAACTGAAGCTAGAAACGTAGTGGAAAGTTAATGGGGGAAATGATAACTGAAAAAAAGACAAGAAGGAAAACCAAACATTCATATTGTCATCATTGGAAGTAAACCATCAACTAAAATATTGAAGGAAAACAAGAGAAAAAGAAGAACTTCAAGAGGAGCATATGAGAAGTCTTGGGACTAAGATTTATTCACAATGAATCCCAGAGAGGAGATGGGTGCATATATACATGGATGGTCAGCAACACCAGGAGAAGGGGAAGGGAGGGCAGGAATACCCCAGTAGAGAGTTTGAGGAATCATTCCCAGCAGGATCAAAAAAGGAGTAACTTTGATGGGGAGATGAGAGCAATAAGTAAAGCGTTGGAGAAGATTTAATACTTTTTGAGAAAGGAAGGTGGTGATACTAAACAGACTCAAGAGCATCTATCCAGGCTATAGTGAGTAGAGAAGAAACAAAAGAAGCAGAATAAGAAACTGCAAGATAAGAATCCTGAGGTTGATGAATGCAGGTAACACAGTAATGCTACAGTGGATACCGGCACACTGCGGCAAAAAACGGAAACGAGAAGGCTGATTTCCTCGCTAAAATGGGAAGTAAAAAACCAAGCAATTCATAAACAACATTTCATACAGATCAGCTAAATCACATCTGAAATCAGCCAGTAACTCGGAGGTAAAAAAAAGCGTGGAAGGAGAAAGGCAAGAATAAAAAGTTGGAGTGAGCAAAGTTAACACAAGGAAAGGAAGAAATGATATGACAAACCATTATAGAAGAATAACTACAACAGCACAGTTTAGACTAATCCCGGGCCCATGACTTGCTAGCAAAGCACTTACATAAAATAGGTGTGATGGAGAGCAGCAGGGTGTAAACTCTGTGGTGATGGAACCAGGACGGGACAACATCTATTTAGATGCGCTACATTAAAAGGACACTATGGGGAAATGCCAGGGGGTATGGACAGGAGGGAACAGGAGTCCTATCTTTACTGGTTGTCAAGACACATGATGACAGATATGTCAATGTGGGCATAAGAGAAGAAGAAGAAGAAGAAGACTATCTGCCGATAGCTTCTCGCCAGCAAGAGATAATTGTCGGATTCCGTGACGTTCAAGCGGTCAAGCCACCCGCTGCTGGCCGTGAAGTCCTTGTCACCCTTTAAAAAGTTTACTTAAAATCAGAGCTTTTTGTTGTAGAATAAGGCCCGGAAATGAGGCACACCCTTTTCTCGGTGTTGGGTGGACCAACTGAAAAGGGATGCATCTAATTCCGGCGTATCACACGTGCGCATACTGCTACGCTCACTCAGTCCAATTGAAGAGGCCGATTTGCTGCAGTACTCTTCTACCTTCGCACGATTTTTCTTCCAGTCCCCCACTGTTTGCGCTCCGACGCCCATCTCGGAAGCTACTCTTTATTGTCTCTCCTTGATCAAGATGTTTCAAGGCGTTTAATTTATCCTCAAATGAGGCGACTTATGTTTGCGCCTTACTCATCGCGAATATCACTCACGCACAAAACACTGTTTTTATAAACACACGTCTAGCTACGAGGACGTCACTGGTTTGTTTGTCACTTGACTCAAGACAGGGCAACTGAGACGAGACTGGCCAAATGGCAGTCGGCCTGAAGAATTTCATTCGTGTTATTCCACCCTCCCTCGCTCCCCCCGCTACTAAAGTCCGGCTGCAAGTCGGCCGCGAGCCTATAGTTTGTGCCACATAAGACGGCTGTAGTACGTGATATTTTCAACTATAAACACATCAGATCCAGATTTTTTTTTTTTTTTTTTCTACCTACGACACGGGTCGCCCCGGATTAGACGGAACACTGGATTAACGGGGCCCGGATTAGAGAGACCCTACTGTATCTCCGTCCTTGTGCATACCATAGGCGTATTGTTAATGCAGTAGGCCTACTTGATACACTCACCAGGGCTAAAAAAATACCATGCCCGAGATGCCTGGGGCATGTAAAAAAAGTGGTCAGGCAAGTAAATTATTTTCCCACGTGTCCGTCTGGGGATCTCTCACTATTGCCCGCACTTAGCTCTCGACACAAGATAAGCCTGGGAAAAAAGATAAGCACACTTGTCCAGTAATAAGTCCTATTCGTCGTGATTACAGATTTTGTTATATGTTGAAACATAATAGGCCTACATACACGGTACATTGCAAATTCTTATCCGGTCAACTGAGTTGGATCGAACGTGCACCTTGTTCGCGCATGATATTGCTCTCTCTCCTCCCCCCTCTCCCCCCCCCCCCTCTCTCATTCATTATCAAATGTATTATTATTATTATTAGTATTAGGTTGGATGGAAGATAAGGCTTCACTAGCCTTAATCCCGCCTTACAATAAAGACCCTTATCTATCTATCTATCTATCTCTCTCCCTCGCACTCGCACTCGTAGGTGTGCGGACAGACGTAAGGCTGATACAAACGCGCGAGCGCGGCTGGTAAAAACATATCCACAGCAAGAGCGCGGATGGAAGAAAATGTATTTCTAGGGTAGGAAGTACACTTTTAAAAACTTTTTTTTTTTTTTATGTACTAATAGCGGGGGAAACTAAAAGATAGAATCGTTTTTTGAAGAAAATTTTATAGGGCCCTGCTGGGTTAAAATGCATATAAAAGCCGTGTTAAATTTATATTGTTGGGCAGAGAAGCGGCTATAAAGGGAACGTTCGAGCAGGATTTTACTTTGTCCTGAAACCTATTTTACAACATAATTCTAAAAAAAAACTTATGTAAGTTTTCTGTTGAATGAAAATTATTTTCCCGCATGCCCCCGGGCATGTGCTATTTTAATTTTTTTGACCCGCTCACACCAGCTTGTAGATGAGCGACTGTAGAAATATACCATAGAGGGGTGGTTTTTGGGGTTTCTCCCTTTCTCGTCTTTGTTCCCTGTTGTTTTCCGGGGGGGCCACCCCGCCTTCTATTTCCCTGTTTTGGAGGTCACAAAATCATGGGGCAATAGTCTCAATCTACCTTTACAGTCAAACTTAACTCATTTCCCTAAAAGTTATTTATAGGAATTACTTTCACAGCTCTTTAAGTCAGGATTGGTGAACCCTTTTTTGTGCGTGTGGCCAAAAAAAAAGAGTGTAAGCTCCTTGAAACCGCGTGCCCAATGTAAACTCTAACTAAAGTGACTTTTGTTGTTTTTCGTCAGCCATTTTTTCAATCCTTGGTACATTTATTTAGTAGTCTTGAGGGTGATGCACTCATGAACTTACCACCGCGTCAGTTTTGTCGATTTTGCAAATCACTTCTGGACATAATTCATTAATGAAAACAGTTGCTCACATGCATACGACGAGGGAAACATAGACATTAAAAGAAGCTTGCCAGTTCCCGTTTCATGCATCTAAATGCGTCCGAAATCGATTCCCACCCGCTTTCAAAACAACATTTTCAGCACTTTGCACTTTGTAACTCTCCGGCCTGCTCCTAGCTTCCTAAAGCCCCACTGGGTTCGTCAGTTGTCACTATTCTCTCTCTCATAGGCCCTTTGGCATAAGTGAACTAAAATTATTGGGCGCACTTTACTAACTCAGACACGAAACTAATTAGGGCTTTATAAAATGACCGGACATCGGAGACACACAATGAGGAGGTGATAACAACCCACTTAGGTCAAGGGATATTGCATCTCCCAAAGCCCTGATCACCAGGACGACTGTCTCACTGAGGGGGTACGGCAAAGGCGGCGTCCTCCGTCCCTCCTGGAATGGGTGGCGTACCCTCACTAGTCCACTAAACTAGTAAATGCTAATTATAGGGCGGGAGCTTAATGATAAAGTGAATTGGCCTGAAGGCATGATAATGTGACGACTATGGATAACAAAGGCGACATTAGGGAATTTAGGTGCACGAACGGGACACGTAGCTGCTTGGAATCGGTCGATAATTGGTTTAAACAACACATACTAAATATCGTAAAAAAATGATTGATTTGACGTTGGATCCAAACTTAAAAAATAGCCTTGAATATTAATTAAAGATTTTAGCAAAATAACATGTGCCTTTATAATACTAATTATAAAAATAATATGGTTTGTTTACTCAACACCTCTTTCTCTGATGATTGTCCGGATATAAGAACGAAAGTCGTATCTGCGCGTCGTGGTAGCCGATGACGCGCAGCCGTTGATATGGCGCCTATTAGCGTCCCCTGGTAGGTAACGGCCCGTTCCAGCGGCGTCGGCTCTCTTCGGTGGGGCACCTGCCCTCGCATACTGCTTCATGCTGTACGTCTGGCGACGTAAACTTGCCGTCTCTGGCTTGTCAACGACCCCAAGGTACGTTCTCGGTGACCGTGGTTACCATTCGATTAACCCACGCTCAGCTCGTAGTGGAGGGCTTGACCCCTGTATCGGTCCGATAGTGAATATGACATGAAAAAGATTAGATATTACTAGGTTTCTTTGGATGGGGTTTGACTATTGAATTAGGTTATTGAAAGGGTAGCCTTTCGTTGCTGTTGTCGTCGTAGTAGTTGTCGGTGGCGTCCACCACATGAGGCTTGCTTGCCTCACCGAAAACTACTTTAAAGCGATTGATTTTATTATAAGCTAAGTTATGCCGACTTATGTCCGTACCTATTCCATGCACGGAAATACTGATTTCGTTTGCATGATCTTCAGGGGGGGGGGGGGGGGGTCCGCCTTGAACATTGTAGACACTCACAAATCGCTGCACTTCACACACCAACTGCTTGATTCGGGGTTTCCAACACTTTCTGGCGACTTCTTCCCTGTGGAGGCTTCGCGTCACCACGCCTCTGACCGCGTTTCCCACGGTCCTGATCACAGTGCTCCTGGTGACATTTGTTACTGTCGTCCCGATTGTCAGGTGTAGGTGTCGGAGGGCTCGGCTGACCAATGGTCCCTTCCGGGTTATTTAGCCCCTTGCCATTTGCCCTTCACTGGCGACCTTTCATGGTGCGCCTTACTCCTGTCGTTGCACGTCCAACCCGTCCCACACTGCAAAACTCGCATCTTCTGCCTCGTCGGTGGCCGTTGACCCTGCTCCTGGGTTGTTCTAGAACCTTCTAGCCCTTAGTCGAGGGGCACCCCTTGCCTAGCCCACTTGGCTACTATGGACCGTCCCGGTCTTTAGCCGCAGCTGATTGCATATCACACCTCTTTATGATAGTGTCAATTACAAACCATCCACAAGGATTCGTAATTAAGATGACTAATTAGTGATTATAATTAGATTAACAATAAAAATTAAAAATTGAAGCAGGGTAGCAGGTGGTAACGGGGTGACTGTCACAACTTCTCTAGTTGCTTCCATTCGGCTATGTTCCATATCTCTAAAACTGTTCTTAGTTCAGTAACTTGATTTTTCCCAAATTTGGTACTACTTTGAAAATCTGCCATCTCTATTTAATTCTCAATTTTCCAACCACACAAAACATGTAAGATTTAGATCTTGAAAGTCAATCGTATCGGGTTCTTGATGAATTAAACCGTTTTTCTCCATCTCTCGAGAAGTAGTGAATCTTGCCTTCATATTTTGTTGCCAAATGTTAATATTGTACAAAAGTGTACAATCAATGCACTCCTTTGAAATCTTTCAAACATATTGCTGTTTCCAATGTGTTTTTTTAAGTTTGGAAAATATTGCAAGCTTGCCGATTCAATTCACGTTTGTAGATGTTACGTCCGTTTTTTTCGAATGCTTTGAGAATGTCAATTGTGAGGTCACACTAGTCCATCCCTAACCTTGAAGTTTTTTTTTTTTTTTTTTTTTTTTTTATTTTTTTTAAAGTTCATTGAAATGTTTTGCAGACTCGGGGTAAAACATTAATTTGCAGCAACCATTTCTTGTCGTAATTTTGGAGTAATTTGTGATTTTTTGAATTCTACAATCGTGCTGATTTCCGTCTAACATTCACACAACGTTGTTTCGAGAAAATTTTCCGCGGCTTCCGCGTTTAGAGGCATTTCAAATGCGAAAATACTAAGATTGGGATTGTTTTATAAATTAATTGAGATCATAATGTTTTATTAATTTCCACTTCCAATTTGTGTGCGTGCCCCTGATCTCTCTGCATTGCATTCCTTTTGGGCACAGCCGTCAAAGGTTCGCCATCCCCTGCTTAAGTTGTGTTTTCCATTTGAAGTGATTTCTTGATTGTGTTCACAATTATTGTTAGGTTGGATTAACGTAATATAATATTACCATTTCCCCATCGTTAACTCTAGTTTTTTAAGCGTTGAAAGGAAACTCCCAAGTGGGTAGATGTCTTGACTCAATGTCATACTTGGCTTTCATTTCATCGTTGGCACTAGTTGCGCAACTGAATGAGTGAAAATAAATGTTAGTTACTTAATTTTGTGATCCAATCATGAAATTGATGAAGTGATACATGCGCAATACTTGTGCCTGAAAACTTATTCACATAAACAGCATCATGTGTGTGTATGTCTACACTGTACGAAAAGGTATTTTCAAGATTTAAACGTTGCGGTCCATCAATCTCGTACTAATGTTGAGATTTGACGTTTTTCCCATTTGGAATATATTTTATAAGAATACCGTACCATCTTACCAAAAATGCAAATTGTAGATCTAGGCCTATATTTGGAGAAATTTACTTATTTTCTAAATACTTACTTTATTAAAATAGTAGCATACCTTATAATTGCTGTTATTTTATATAAAATTTTCATTTATAAATACTTACCGTCCAAGTTCACAACGTCATAGTTTGGTACAGTACTGCCAATCAACCAGTAACATACTGTATTTATCCGAATTGCAAGCCTACGTTGTTTGACACCTTTTTTGTATTTCATAAATGGCACCCCCGCTTGGAATCGATAGCAAACTTATTAGTATTTAAACGCTACACTTTTTTGTTAATGACGCTTTTAATCAGGTCGGCTTCTTCGGTGGTGTCGGCTTGCAATCGAGCAATACAGTATTCAACACCCATAAAATATACTAGTATGGGTACCTATTCCAAACAACTAGATTTTTTGCTGATTGGTATCTAACCTAAGTTGTACAAGACTTTTTATTATACAATCTCATTATAAGTGTGCATATAAAACATTTGTATGCTCAAATATCTCAAACATTGTGCATCGTTAAGATTGTTTTTTAATGTATGGTTTTATTTCTTATTTCTAAAGTAACTTGCAACAATCACAATATTGGCAATTACATTAAGTAACTTTAATTAACTTTTAACACAAACTGCCTGATGCATGACAATTTTATTTATCATCTTTATCTAGATAGTGGTTGTTAATTAAATTACACAATGTGGTGACCAAACTATGACCTCACTTTGCCGTTCGCGGATAGAAATGCAATATAAAAAATACGTTAATACTTTATACTACCTCAGTAAACTCAGTTCAGATTTAATTTGTAATTCAGGCTTACATACATAGGTAGCTACATTATTCATTGAAAATATGTAGGCCTACTTTTTTGATTGATTAAACTGAGTTGAGTTTTTAATTAATTTTCAAAATCCTGGGTTTAGTACACACAGGTCCATATTTGGACTAGGTGTCAGTCCTCTGTGGGTCTTTCATGACTTTTGAATTGGGATATACCTTGTTTATCAAAAAAATATTGAATTACTTTATAATTTAACACGGTGAGCATTGACGATGCCATCGATTAAGTCCAGTTTTTAGGAAAACTTTTAACAATTTTGAGTCACAAATATAAAATAGGCATGGCTAATCGAAAGATGCTACTATAACGTATTCTTGCCGTGCTGTGTCAAATCCTCATGAGGTTATACACTGTACAGTAAACCCTCGTTATTCAAAACTCGGTTTGTTCAAGTAGTGTTGAAAGATTCATACAGTAAGCTTGGTATAAGCCTAGGCCTTATATTTCTAAAAGTTAGATGTCCCACAAGTAAAACGTTTAGTTACAGTACTCCTACAAGATTGCTGTTTTTGTCATACTATTTTTAAATGCAATCACATAATCCCGAAGGTGATGCATAGTTATCCCTAAAACCATGGCCAATTGCAAATCCAGTTTTGCTTTCAACATTTTCTGGTTACAATAATCCTCTAGACCTTTCTGACACAACGTGACTTGCAAATGGCCTTGTTTTTGTGTTGTTCTCTAAGGCAGCATATTGATTATGTATCATGTACCACTGGCATACTTGCAATCAACTATAGGTCTGTTCAATTTGGCTACACATAAACTCAATTTAAGGTACCGATAAAGGGCCTTTTGTATATCTTTAGTATATAATAGAAGGGCCCTATATTATGATAGTCATTGTGTTTTCCTCAGGTACCTGCTTGAAAGTTGAAAACTGGTTTCGTTTTTGCAATAAACCGATTCTCTGGTATACTAAGTATAACCAATACACAGTTGTTGTCTTTACAATAATTTATGTTGCCGTTTAACTGTCATTTGTAACTTTTAATCAATGAATAATGATTTCAAATGACTAATCAATGAAATCAAATACATAATAGAGATATCAAACGAAAAACAAAGTTTTTTTAAATTTGAAACATTTCTGACATAATATTGTAATCAGATTGTCCACTTTTATTAGTCAAAAGGTCATTTAGAAAGTACGTATATACACGTAGTTCATGCTTCCTCTTGTGCCTGAATGCTTGTTGGTCCTTTGGGCTTCTCCCCACTTCTCAATGCAGGAGGTCCCGGGTTCAATTCCCTGGTTCCAGCAAGTTTTTAAACCTGTAAAAGGTGACTTTGGAGCAACAATAGAGGCATTGAACACCAATGATCATCCACAGTAATTTACGTCCACGCTGGAACCAGTAACTTGCATCTGAGTGGATTGGCTCTATGGTAACCATTTGTTTAATTTTTTACTGACCTTGACTAAGCACTGTTGTTATAATATAAAAAAGTTTATCACTAGGTTTTTGCCACAAGGTTTTGCCGAAAACAAACCAATCTCCAAAATTAAAACTTTATTTGAAAAGATTGGCCGCATTTTTTCAAAGGCAGTGTTGTGTCAGTTTTTGTAACTGAATAGAATAAGACGTTAAATAACTCTGAAATATTTTTGGAGGTTCCGTAATGAATTCAGCATGGAACCTAGTCATCAAACATATTCTTTTTGAATTTGCTGTGAGAAGTAGACACTTCTTTACCGCTAGACCCTAAGACCAATCCATGATGTTTCATAAGTTGGTCCCAAATGTGAGCATTTCAGAAGAAGATGGTCCGGTCTGCATTCACCTAATACAGAAGCATAACTTATTATTTTTAGGCTAATTGAAATAAAGTAGACTCAGTGATAGAGTTGAGCCCCTTTTAACTCTCCTTTTGGCAAAAGTCTCAACTTATCACAGTAATTTTGATGTTTGGTATCTTAAAGTTCCTTACTATTCCACACTCTACATTTTTGTTTTTACAACGCAAAGTCATTTTCTGTCAGTTTCTAAAACTTTAGAAATTGACTTTGCTATACGTGGGCTTTTACCCCTACATAAATTTTTAGTTAGTCACTGAAAGTGGGTATAGTTTTTTCATTGCTAACAAAACAGCAAATCGATAAAATGTAAACTCTCTCAATTTTGCCAATTTTATACATGTGCTTACAGACAACACTGCTTTACAAATTTACTGTATGCTGGTTGTCCTATGCACAATTCAAATAAATTAAATTAATCTGCAAGCCATATTGTTGTAGCCATCAACCACATTATGTAGAACGGTTGTTTGCTTTCTACTTATACCGTACTAGAATGAATCAGACCTATCGTTGATGGTCCGACAGTTGTGAGAACTTTTACATTGCGACTCCAGAAGCAACTCAGGCTTCTTAAAGTGTAGACCCCTGTCAGTTACAGCTTTTTAGTGATATCTCGATAAGCTCACAATATCTAAAACTGATTGCAACAGTAATGTGGTTTGGGTTCAGAATTATATAATGCAAGAAAAGTTTCAAATATAACAATCACAGTTTGTATTTTGATTATGTCAATTTAATTAATTAACTGTGTAATTAAAAACTTACTTACCCTAACATTACAATCTTTTTCATGCAGGCTATTCTCTCAAAACCCAGAACATAATGTTGGCAGGGATCTGTTGCTTTAACACGGCATATTGAGCTCATTGCAACCCTTAAACTCTTCTGTGCTTTGCATGACCCTGGAAGGGGGGGGGGGGCAGGGCAGATCAACCTTTGTACAATCAGTTTTTTAACTGAATATGATAAGGATGTTATAAAAATAATAATCTCTCTTAGGCTGGTTCTTTAAATTAGCCTGAGAACCTTTGTGGAAAACCATTGTGCAATTTATTTAAATTAATCTTGGGGGCAAGTTTTGTTATGTATGAACACATTCTCAGTTAACTTGGTTATCATCATTCCTATTATAAATTCATGTTGGGTAAAGCAATGATATTAATGTTCCCCCACTGAAAACCAGTTCCGAGACTGAGTGTGGAGTGGTAGACTACAAAGTTTTATTTGTTTTATTTTATGCAATCCTAGTTTCAATTTGTACATCAACCTGTATATTCTGATGGGGTAACGTGAACTAAATAAATAAATAAGTGTTCCAAGAATTGAGGAGTATCTGTTATTTTAACAAGCACAGAATACTTAGGGTTTTCAATACTTAATAAAATATGAGCAATGATTGGCCACTTAACCCCAGAGATGACCTGTGTTTTTGTTCCACGAGCTGCTTCGTCCTGCATAGTGGTGTTGGCTATTTTCACTCTTTCGCTGCTTTTGCTACACTTAAACAGAGTGTTGAGTCTCCTTACACGGACGGACTGATGGTGGAATTTTGTGTGCACCTACCAGTGAAGTTTGCTAGTTCTTGAACATACGGTCTCTAGTTCAAACCTGTTTGGACCAGTCCGTTGTTCGAGAACTAGCTACCTGATATGGATGGTGGGCAACTTATCAAATTTTGCCGTCAATTCCGTCTCTGCTTTGGGATAACAATCGCGTTTAAGTGAAAATTATTTTCTTGGGGGGTGGTAGCTCTGAAGTGCAAAAAAGACTTAGGTAGTATAAAAGCCTTTTTTGACCCTTTTTTGTTTTTTTTTATCCATTTTTTTGCATTGTTATGTAATTTGTATAATATTTATAGTATTTTAAATATTATTATTAATAATTAATTATTTTCCAATGCATTGTTTATTACTATTATTATTATTATTTATTATTCTATTTCTATTTAGCCTTGAAAAAAACAGCTAAGTCCATAAGTAGTCAACCAATAGTTGGCCTTGAAAAAAAATGGCTAAGTCATAACTAGGTCAACTGCTAAGTTTAGCAGCTAACTTGGTACATGGCCTTGAAAAAGTACTAAGGTCCCACTAATTGGTCATGAGGGTTAAGGATTATTGGAGACTGTTGTCTGATCCTATTGCTATTATGTCTAGCACAGTCATTTAAATGTCCTTCAATGGACCAAGTCTAATTAAAAGTGTGAAACTCAGCACTCCAAAAAGTTGTTGAGCTCCACACTTTTCCTTTAACGAGTCCATTGAAGGAAAACCATTTAAATGACACGTGCAGACATACATAGCAATAGATCCATGACCAACAGTCTTGCCAATAATCCTTCACATCATATGATACCAATTAGTAGTAGCATACCTGCAACAATGTAGTTAAAAGCAATGAAATTATCACACACAACGGCACTGGGTTAAAAAACAGTTTTTTATTGGCACAGCTGTACATTAATTACAACAGTATTTTCAACAGTGCCAGTACAAGAAGTGGCCGTGGGAAAAGAGACTATGTCCATGGCCTTGAAATTGCAAAGTGGCAAGGATTAGTACGTGGTGATCTCACCAAATTTGTTTCGAAGGTCGTCTGTTCGAAGGTCGTCTGTTCGAAGGTCGTCTGTTCGAAGGTCGTCTGTTCGAAGGTCGTCTGTTCGAAGGTCGTCTGTTCGAAGGTCGTCTGTTCGAAGGTCGTCTGTTCGAAGGTCAGAGTGTAAATGCGCAGATGCACATAGAAGAACATTTCCAATCATCTGAAACACCACAACATAGAAATAGTTTTAAAATAGTAACATGTAAGCCAGTGTTTGAAGCAGCATCAAGAGGTGTAGCCTACCAAGAAGATTGTATTTAGTATTGAAGTATGAAAATATAGAATTCTAGCATGTTACATTAAGAGTTTTCACGAGACAGGCATGTGTACACAGCACACTCGTAAGCACTCACTTAAGATGTATAAACTCTGGAGAAAAATTGATCACGACATTCGGTAATTCTAAAATACACATGACACATATTTTTATATGCAGAAAAACATACAAGCAGATTGAGGTGATATGTATAACCCCTTACTATCACTATGGTTACGCTTAAATTCGACGCATCTAACGGGTATAAAAGGAGGTTGCTCTCCGCCCCGTTGACTTTACGCTTAAACAATGGTGAATATTAGGGTTTAGTACATTAAGCAATTCTGTTTGTTTAATGTTGTTCAGCATAAATATCTTTATAATATAATTCAGGTGCATTTTAGAATTTGGGTATGTCGCTACAATTTTTTTCCCGAGCGTTGTTACATCTTAATTTGAGTGTTTACGCGAGCGTCGCCGAGTTCATGTGCCTGTCCTCGTGATGACTCTTTAAAAGCGCGGGCGAGGAAACAAAACTACAATGAACACAACAATATAGAACATTTTAGTAAGGCGAATGGGAAGAGAACCATACCGGCCCTCGTGATGGGCAACTGGAAAGCAGTTTTGGAACTTTGTTGTGAAAACTTTTAAAATCACAAGGGATTTCTTTAAGGTAAGCTGTTTGGTGTTCCCTACACATCTGTTTTAGTAAAATAATTTTTGTTACATCTATTTACAACTTTTATTATTCTTTTAATTTTCTACGACATTTTTGCTGTCAAAACGATCAAAGTTAATTTGCACCAACATGTTTACTCATTTGACATTCTATGTTGTTTGAAAGTTAAATACAGGAGAGAGAAAATGACAAGTTTTAAAGCTACAATAGAAACGCAATCATTTAAATGGAGAATTAGTAAACAAATTAACAAATCCTTCCGCACCGGGGGGGGTTCTAACCCAGTCTTCCACATCCAGGTAGGTGCCTTAGCCATTTAGAACACCAAGGAACTTTGTTAACTCTGAATTGTAGTTGAATTATAACTCTTGAAGGCACCTACAATTTCAGAATGTTAAAAATTAACCTCTGGGAAAAAAAAAAACCTAGTTCTGTCTGGAATGTGGGAGACCCAGGATCGAACCCTGGTCGAGATGGATTTTTTTCATTTCTGAATATTACATATATTAAATATTAACAATTCCAAATACGGGAGTTTTTCGCGACTAACCAAGTCAAAAATTTCATTTATGTTACTTAACGTGCATTTATGAATATTTGGACAGCTAATTAGGACTGAACTGCTCATTAGATTTTAACAGTTTGTTTGGAACACAATTTGAAAATTACAAAATCCAACTTGGCCGGGGATTGAACCCGGGACTACACCGCTTGCTTGCTTGGCCCACACAGTTGGGCTAAACGTCAAAAGCAATAAAAGCAGATTCGCCGTGGCAAAATGTCCTGACCAATTAATGGGGTATATGCAAGAAGTTAAAAAATGCTAATTAATGGGTGTTTCCTGAGGGTTTTTTAATTCTAAACACAAAAAAATTGGTTTTGAACGTTTGAAAAAAATGTATTCTATAAGAAAACTGTGTTTGAAATGCGTAATTTTCAAAATGCCGCCGTGGGCAACCGATACGCGCTACTGATTGGTCCATGACGTCCCCCCGCCATGTAAGAGGCACGTAGAAGCATTGGACTTGCTTGGTTGACGCGCAAATCCAATACGCAGGCCTACCTGACGGGAATGGATTTATGGAAGGTAAGGCTAATAAATTAATTAACCAGAATCTCTGATTCTAATAGTAAATGAGTAATTAACCATACTTCACTGCCATTCGATGATAACGTACAAACCTACCCAAATTAATTTTCCCCGCAAAACCTCCGTGCGCGAAACCACCGTAAGAACAGCTGCTATCTAGGCTAGGATTTTCAAGTATGGGGTTTGGCTATTCGACGCTAAAGGGCAATGCATACAAGAAAATATATTCATGTAATTATACAGTAAGCATAATGAGTAATTTATCATAATACAATGCCACCACTAATTAATAACGAAATAACGTACCAAAAAATACGTTTTCCCTGCATAACCCCCGAGATTGTCGCCTATAGGCCGGGGCGTATAGCTCGACCTACAATTAACAGTTAATTTTGCACTTAATTTATACGTAAGACACATGAGTATAATTTGTAATAATACTAATTAATAACGAATATAACGTACCAAAAAAATACGATTTCCCGTGCATAACCCCCGAGATTGTAGGCCTAATGGCCGGGCATATAGCTCCGCCTACAATTAAAGTTAATTTTGCACGTAATTTATACAGTGACACGTGAGTAATTTATCATAATACAATGCCACCACTAATTAATAACGAATAAACGTACCAAAAATACGTTTTCCCAAGCATAACCCCCGAGATTTACGCCTATAGGTCGGGCATATAGCTCGGCCTACAATTAAAAGTTAATTTTCACGTAATTTATACAGTAAGACGCATGAGTATAATTTATAATAATACTAATTAATAACAAATTTATAACTTTACCAAAAATACGATTTCCGTGCATAACCCCGAGATTGTAGGCCTAATAGCCGGCGTATAGCTCGGCCTACAATAATAGTTAATTTTGCACGTAATTTACACAGTAAACACATGAGTAATTTATCATAAAACAATAAAACCCACTAATTAATAACGAATATAACGTACCAAAAAATACGTTTTCCCGTGCAAAACCCCACAAGATTGTACGCCTATAGGCCGGGCATATAGCTCGGCCTAAAAATTAAAAGTTAATTTTGCACGTTTTATACAGTAAGACACATGATAATTTATCATAATACAATGCCACCACTAATTAAAAACGAATATAACGTACCAAAAAAATACGTTTTCCCGTGCATCCCCCGAGATTGTAGGCCTAATAGGCCGGGCATATAGCTCGGCCTACAATAAAAAGTTAATTTTGCACTTTTATTGATAAGAAAATGATTTTAAAGGCTCACGTACATTAATAATTAGCATAATAGTTTTGGCAACCACAACCCATGTAAATTTACCACCGTGAGGCTAGCGATCGGGATTTTCACTTTTCTGTAGGATGGCTATTCGACGCCAAGAAGGGTAATGCATACAAGAATACATATTTATGTAACTTATACAGTAAGATAAATTAGTTACTTATCATAATACAATGCCACCTCTAATTAAAACGAATATAATGTGTAAAAAAATGTTTTTTCCCCGTGCAAAACCCCCGAGATTACTGACCTATAGGCCGGGCATATAGCTCGGCCTACAATTTAAAAGTTCGTATTGGCAACCCCAACATTTCCCCATTAAACGTTACAATCATGTCAATTTACGCTCAAATCTTTGGGAACATTTAAATACAGCTTATTTTAGCGTAGCTACACAAGTGCTAGTGCATAAGGAACAACACAATACTTTAATTCGATATTCATTGCGACTGCCGCGAAGCAGGGCCCCCGCGCGTGTTATCCAATGCGTCCGCTGGTAGCCTACATGGCCGGTGACGTCACGAAAATGGCGCGCGACCAGGTGCGTTTCAAAACGCTAATTTGACCAAGAAAACTAAAAACAATATTACGGCCAAAATAATAAATGTAGAGATCCAATTTTTTTTGGTGTTCTATAGGGTGTTAGTGGCTATCGAAAAAATACACTTACAGGATTTGTGCAAATAGCCTATTGTGTTAATTATTTACCGGGCCGCAAAAGCCTTAAATTTGTATTGATTATATCAAATTTTTAACATGGGAAAGGCTAGAAATATCACAATTTAATTATTGATCCAAATATGTGTACCTCTAATTAATTAATTAATTAATTTATTTATTTATTTAACGTCTATCCTATTCAGTTATAAAAACTGATTTACAAAGGAGGACAACTAAATAAATCTAACTACATAGATGCAGACACAACAATGAACTACATTTAAATAAATATTTGAAATAGTATAAACAAAAACATAAACAATTTGATGTTGTCTCCACGAGGCAGGCATTTCACATGGCTGCTTTTAAACTAAATTTAAATGTACAACCCCGGAGAAGAATGAAACTACGTACCAGAATTCTAAAAAAAAATT
>JAMZAV010018251.1:0-13411 GCA_024449915.1 Sweltsa coloradensis
CCACAGGTATCGTCCGATTCTCAATATCGGTATCGGTCCACCCCTACTTTTAACTTCTAATTCAGGCAATTCCCATCAAACCGTTTATTATACGATTACGGTAGTAACCAAATTAACTACGCATTCAGATTGAATTAAACGATGATGATATCTAGTATGAAAATTTGTGTAAAAAAAAAAGGCTGTACATTTGAATAAGTTTCCAAAGTTGACCATAATTGAGTAAATTATGGAGATATCACCATTATTAAATTCAAAATCAATGAATTAATTTAGGAATACACGTACTGGATGGATATCATAGATTGACTCTTTATTAACGTTTGTGTAAAATATGGCACCAATGTTATTAACCATTTGCCCGGAAAAACAGAAAGCTGATCGCTTTAACTCGTCTCTGCGCCAGCCTCAGTGACTGCACTTAATAGCTTCGTTTGGTTGTCCTGTTTCAATTACACCAGGTACAAGTTTTTCACAAAAACCCGTTTTTCTGTCCTGGTGTAAATGTACCTGTCACAACCCTAAACGTTTTTTTGTCCTGTTGTAAGTTACCACAATTGCGACTGGAGTAAGAATTTTACACCTGCTTCTTTAGCAGGAGTGGGTGTTAAACGACAAAATATTGCGCCATTTTTAAAGTTTGTAGTGGCTTGGTTGGTGTAGTGAGAAGCTAAGAAAGAAGCTAGAAGTTAAAATGGAAAAAGCCGGGCCGTGCAATATCTTTCCCAATGATTATATGAATCTTCACGGCCTTTCTTAAAAGGGACAATGCCAATTAATCAACCGTTAAGCAAAAACCTTAGCCCAGGGCCGACATAACCTAAAACAAGGATAGGTCTGCTTGAAAGACGTTTAGCAATATTATGCACAACAATGTACTAGAAAGTAGAAACCTATTAATAATAGGTTTCTACTAATAATAGGCTATTATCTAGGCCAAAATATTGAAAAATATACAAGTTAGGCCCTAAGCCTATGCCTATCTAGCCCTTCGTTGCCTCGTCAAATGTCAAAACTGGGTTCAAATATGTTTGTTTGTCCAACTGGGCGTAACGTGTACTTATTACTCCTATTTCCGGTTTTATGACGTACATCCGGACGATTCCAGGAGCAAATATGTGAACCAGGTACAGGACAAACAAACAAAGCTAATGACTCGTGATTTTGTTAAAAATATTCCTTAGTCAACAAACACTTATTTTTCTAGTTCTAAAACTATTGATTTAAACATAGTTTCTGTTAAATTTTTCGTTGTGATAGATGGAAGCAGGGTTCGAAATTAACTCTTTTTACTTTTTAGCCCTTAGTGGCAACAATATGTAGTCCTCTAGCCCGAGAGCATTTTTACCCTAGCCAGCCATCAAATAGGTTATATTAATGTAAAACGATTTGGGTTGGGATTCAATTATAAATTCGAAATCAATGTGAAACCAATAATTTTGACATCACATCGAAAAAAATTCGACATCAAAATTTGTTGACGTAAAAAAAACTGCAATTTTAAAAAAATATGATTTTTTTTACGTTTTTTAATGTAAAAATAGGTAATTGCAAAAAGTAAAATATATTGGTTTTACATGGTTCCAACATTGATTTTTCTAAAAAAAAAAAAAAAAAAAAAAAAAATCGATGCGATGTCGAAATTGATGTCAAATCGAATAATCGATGTCAAGTCCCAACCCTAAAAACGATCATACTTGAATGTGTAGGCTAAGTCACAATATTCACCGGGCTTGACGTGTAAGTGTGAGGGACTAGGGAGTGACCGGAAACGATTTTTCACAATAATAATATTAAGATAAGCCTAAATTCAGAGATTTTTATTTTGTGTAGGCTACATACTTAAAACAATTTTCGGTACTTGTTCATTAACGGAACCCTCCAAAAAGTGGAAAGTAGGTTAGGAGAGGAGGAGCATGAAGTGCGTTGCCGTGGTAAGAAATAGGTAATTGCAAGAAAGTAAAATATATTGGTTTTACATGGTTCCAACATTGATTTTTCTAAAAAAAAAAAAAAAAAAAATGTCGATTGAAATTGATGTCGAATCGAATAATCGATGTCAAGTCCCAACCCTATATAAACGATCATACTTGAATGTGTAGGCTAAGTCACAATATTCACCGGGCTTGACGTGTAAGTGTGAGGGACTAGGGAGTGACCGGAAACGATTTTTCACAATAATAATATTAAGATAAGCCTAAATTCAGAGATTTTTATTTTGTGTAGGCTACATACTTAAAACAATTTTCGGTACTTGTTCATTAACGGATCCCTCCAAAAAGTGGAAAGTAGGTTAGGAGAGGAGGAGCATGAAGTGCGTTGCCGTGGTAAGCTAGGCCCCCCACAGCACTTTGCCCCCCCCCCCCCAACCCCCTTAATCTACTTTCCTTTTTGGGGGGTCCCTTTAATGAACAAGTACCGGTACCCAATTTTCCATTCTAGGTAGCAGCATAGCACACAACTACTAGAAACTCGTTAGGTTATCGGCGTGAAATTTTAAGATTGTTTGAACGGCAATTGCATTGGGAACTCTGGAATGAAATGAGTGAAGTGAAAAAATTTTTATAGCCTCACAAGTTTCATTTGCCCTTTTTTTTTTTTTTTTCGGGATTTAAACCCCATAAAAAAAAATTTTTGTCATCCCCGATACCACTTTTTGCATTCCCGGTAGGCCCTATTTACTAGGCCTACTTTCTAAAAAGTAAAAACTAAAAAACAAAAAAAACCAATAAAGAATTTAAAAAAATAACAAAAATTAAAATGTTATCATTTTCCCTGTTTTATTTAAAAACTAGGCATACACTTTGCCTACATGCGTAGGGACTACACCACCCAACAACTTACAAAAGTAAAACAAAGGAATAAGGAAAACTAGGCCTGGCCCTACAGCCCTAATGAAGATCAATGCATAAATGTTTTATTTAATTAAATTTTTTTGATTTTGTCCTAGATGTAGGTCAAAGGCCTTCCCAGGCCTTTTAGCCTGGGCAAATTTAAGTTTTAATCTAACCCTAGGCTCCCTAGGCCTAGTCTAGGTCCACAATTTCAAAATTTAAAATTTAAATAAATCTCTATGAAGGCTAGGGCCTAGAATTTGTGTAGGCTTTTTTACGTAACACGGGCTAGGGCCTAGCCCACCTGAAAAAATTCCAGAAGAGCAAAGTTGGGAAGGGGGGGCTGAGGGCTTAGAGAACGCCTTGGCGTTTGTAGTAGGCCTATCCCAAGTGAATCTTTTTTTTTTTTTTTTTCTTGTCAAATTTGGCCTCTTAGCCATTCTTCTGTCTGCTATCCAATTAAACTGCCTCCCTTTCACCCTGCTCAGGTCATCGGGAGGGAGAAATGTCTTCTTGAGGGCGGCGCATCGAAGAGATGCGCTCGGGTCTTGATCTTCAAAATTAAAAAATTTTGCGGTGGCCCGGTTCGTTGGAAATGTTGAAGCGGTGCAGGTGGTGCTGAAGACTCGGGACCGTTTACAAGCCGAAATGGGCGGTGGTGTCTTCCTCGACCAGTCTTTGGTTGGCCCTTTTTTGACCGGCCACCAGTTCTTTTAGCGCAAAGTCTTTTTTGTTGTTTCTGAAGACCCTTTTTGGGGTTTGATTTGATCTTATTTTTGCATTTTGGTAGGAGAGAGGCGCTGCTGGTTTTTGCGGTGCTTTTGTGGCACTTTTGGTCAAGAAGCCCTCCCTTTTTCATTCCCCATGTCTTGCAGTGGTGGGGATCCATTGAGTCTCAAATGTTTTTTTTGCTGTGGATGCCGACAAGGGAGTTTTTTTTGAAAAGCAGCGATTTAGGAGGAGGTTTTTTGTGTTGAGAGCAAATTGGAGGGCGAGACACTTCGCTTGGGAAATAAAAAAATTTTTTCTTTTTGGGGGGGGAAGGCGGGGGTCTGGGGGCGTTTTTTTTGGGCCGCCCTGGCAATGGTGGACCTCAGCGTCAAGTATTTGGGGGGGGAGCCCCCATTGGAGGGGCTTCTTCAAAGAAAGCAGGGGGAGCCAAAAACCTTTTCTATTTGTACCGAGTCATAGGACCCGTCTGTGAAATGTGACCCACTCTTGAAGAGGAAAGTGCTTCTTCAGGTGCTTCTCGAAAGCTCTTTCATTTTTTTTTGGGTCTGGTCATCTTTTTTCCCAATGCCGCAATTTTGGTCCCCGGGGCAAGTTTGATTGGACTTGCCCGGCAGAGCTATGGGAGTGGTACGTCAAGTGGTGCACGTGGTGCTTCTGGGGGATAGGACAGTTTTTACTCTTCATTTGGGTGGGACTGTTTCAGCAAATTTTATGGCCCCTTTTGATTTTTGGGTTGGTAGTTGAGCCTTTTGTGGGGGTTTAGGCGCCCATTTTTCTGCATTTGGAAACAGCGCGCTGCTCCTTTCTTGCTGTAGAGGCTAAATTTTGGGCTAAACCACTCCATGGCGTAATTGGGGTGGTTTTCACTGCCCCCTTTATGGGCGGAAGGGCCGATTTTGGACTCTGTCGACATGGCGGGGGCGTGCTTGCGGCGGCGGCAGGAGACTTCGGTGCCGTCTAAATGGCTGGTCTATTACGTTTTGTAGGTCACGCCAGGTGTCTGTTTTGCGCCCCAGGACACACCGGCTACCCTTTGAAGGAGTCGTAGCGTTTATGGCCCTTCTCGCCCGGCCTTTTAAAAGTGGATCTTGCCGGTCTTTTTTTTGTCGAAGTCTCGCCAAGGTACTTCATCTCTCTGTCGTTTAAATCTTTTTCGCCATCAAGAGTGATGTTGAACTTGGGGGGATTGTGACTCAGGAAGTAGGTGCAGAGGGTTTTTGTGCAGTTTATTTTAAAAACCCTGCACTTTGATCCAGCCTGCAGCTATCGCATGGCGAGGCCCTTTTTTTGCTCCAGCCCCAACCGGCATTTTCCTGTAAAAGATGAAAAAGTTCTGCAAAAATTTTGACCAAGGCCAGGTATTCGATTCAATGTTTGATGGTCCTTTGTTGCAATTTTGAAGACGGTGGGGCGCTGTGATTGTACCTTGAAAAACCCCGGCTCGTGTTTTTACGTGTTTTGCTATGGGCCCCTTTTGTGGCCACCTTGATACGCCCTTGTTAAGAAGTCTGGAGCCATCTGACAATGTTGTTTGGTACTTCTCTTTGATCATCTGCTTGACTGCCCATGACCGGTCGGTGGAGTCAAAAGCTCCAAAAAAGGTCGTGGAGCAGCCAGTTGCTTTCACCTTTGCAAAACCCCTCTTTACTGTCTGGCAAATAGGGACTTGGTCTGTGGTCCCCGGGTGTTGTCGAAAACCTGCCCGGGGTTTTCGGCGATATGTAGTTGCTTTCGGGGTAATTATCTAAGCTTTCATTGACTATTTTCTCACCTCTTTGCAGGGCGCTTGTGAGGGCCTTGGACGATAGCTGGCAGGTCAAGGCGTCTTTCTCAGCTTCGAATTGGGTGATAAAGGGCAATTTTCCAGCTTGGGGGGGCTTTCACTGGCCCCGGAACTGTTTAGAGGTCAGGAAAAAGTTTCCGTCCTTGGGTCCCAGGGTTTAAAAAATTCAAAATGAATTTTTGTCAGGGCCGGGCGCTTTTTTTTTCTAGTTTGATGATTGCATAATCCGCCCCTGGGGGTAAAAGGCCCCGTTGAAAGCGTTTTTTGGCATTGTTTGTACTTAAATTTGGAAATTTTTTTGGCTTCTTTTTTAAGGGGGCTGCTTATGGTGGTAAAGTGTTTGCACAGGACATCACCCTTTTCTTTGTTAGTCACGCCATTTTTCCCCTTTATAGAAAGAAGCATTTTCTTCTTCTGGCTTTGCTTTTTTCCCACATAATTTGGGAAGTGTAGTGTGACCTTGTGGGATCTTTCTATAGTCCAATTCAACAGAAAATTTTCAAAAATTTCCTCTTTTTCCTCGCGATTGCTTTGGTGAGGTTGTTTTGAGCTTCAAGAAGCTTTTCTTTGCTGGTTGGGGTCTTTGCTGTTCTGTATCTTGCTACATTTGTTCGCTTTATCCTCAGATTTTCAAGCTTTCTGCCCAAAAAGGGTTTGTATTTTTTGGGGGGCCTCGGGGAAGGGGTTTCGCGTACAGTTCCAGTTTTTTCTCCCCAACATTTTTTGTATCTCGATGGGGGTTCCCCGAGAGATGGGTGGTGGAGGCCCAGTTTTTTCCTGTTTTTTGTAAGTCATTCCTTTTTGGCCGTTGGGAATTTCCCACCTCATAGGGATACGCTCATTTTTGAAGCTGCTCTTGATGGCGTGTTTTTAATCACCTTATGACCCCCCCCTGAGGGCAACGAGTTTTTCTTTTTTTGGTCACCGAAATTGATGAGTGGGCCATACGATGGGGTCGGAAGGGTTCCGGGGGGTTTGGAGGGGAAAAAGTGGCCTGTTGTCCTTGCCCGGGGTCCTCGAGCAGGAAGAGTGCGTTCGAGAAAACCAAATTTTCTGCTACAGTTTGTCCAAGGAGTGGTCGACTCGTAGCCCAAATTTTGTGCGGAGCTTTGAAATCGCCCAACGGATTGTTTCCTCGAAACTTTATGGTTTGAGGCAGTGGTTTTTTTTGGAGGGTTGTATAGCATATGAATGGTAACTTAATTTGTCCCATCCAGCGTCCAGGGAAGCGATTTTTTTAATCTTTCGCCCTAAGCTCCATTTTTTTGTGTGATGTGAAAGGGGGGATCAGGGTTTACCTACTCCCAAAAGATCAAGCCTGAAGAGATCGTTTTGCTTCTCTCCGGATGTGGATGACGAGTTGGGAGTTTTTAAGGTCACTTAGATTTTGTCTTTTTTCTCTGCCATTTTACCCCCTCTGATACAGAATCATCGCATTTTGTTCGTAGATAAAAGCTGTAGATCTCGTCCCCGTTTTTTTGGAGGGGCCTCCTGCGTTCCAGTATTATATTGGGTTTTTGTGGGCCCGAAAGGGCCGTTTTTTACTAGGTGAACACGGATGGAGCCATGAGGTAGCGGGCGTGGTGCGGCGACTTTTGGTTACGGGCTTCTGTCCCCTATCCCGGGGGCACTTGATCTTTTACTTTTTGGGGCGTGTATAGACGGAAGCGTCGTCGCGAACCCCCCAAGTGAATCTAAGGGAAACAATCGTCTTCCCTTTTATTCTCGTTATCCGAGTCTGGTATAGCCGTCGCGATTTTTTTTTGTTTTTAGCTGGGGGGCCCAAACCTCGTCAATGGGCAAGGCGTGGGACCAATTAGAATGCTTGAAAGGTACGAGCAAAATGCTTTTGCATAATTTTCGTGGTAACTCTTGGGTTTTTTTACCGCCTCGCGAGACGTAAATTTCTTTCCAAAAATACAAAGAGAGGGTTTCGGGTTCTTGCATTTTCTTTAAAGTACTTCCAAACTTCGCTCCGCTTTTTTCGACATTTTAAACTCTTTTAATTTTCGTTTTCGAATTCATCAAAAGTAAAAAAAACAACAGTCCAAACACGTCATCCTCATACGAAAGGATGATGCGAGCGGAAACAGCGACTTTTATAGATCGGGAAACCCAAGTCGAAAAGGGGCAAGGATAGAAAGCAACGCACTCTATCGAACTCGGGGCACCCCCGCCGCGGCAAATAGCCAATCTAACGGGAGACTTCAACACTACGACGTACGTAAATTGACAAAATAGTATCGGTTTGGTATCGGCAAAAAAGTTCCGTACCGATTCTACCGATACCCAGGTACGTCCGATTTTTCAATACGGGACGGTCCACCCCTACTTTTTTTTTAAATTCTAAATTTAGGCAATTTCCCATCAAACCGTTTATTATACGATTACGGTAGTAACCAAATTAACTACGCATTCAGATTGATTAAACAGATGATATCTAGTATGAAATTTGTGTAAAAAAAAAAAGGGTGTACATTTGAAAAAGTTTTCAAAGTTGACCATATTGAGTAAATTTTGGAGATTTTCCCCTTATTAAATTCAAAATAATAATTAATTTAGAAAACGTACTGGATGGGTATCTAGTTTACTCTTTATTAACGTTTGTGTAAAATAGGAAAACCCAAGTTATTAAAACCTTTTCCCGGAAAAAAAGAAAGCTGATCGCTTTAACTCTTCTGCCCAGCCTCAGTGACTTTTCACTTAAAAGTTCTTTGGTTGTCCTGTTCAATTACCCAGGTAAAGTTTTTTACAAAAAAACCCCCCTTTTTTTGTCCTGGTTAAATGTACCTGTCACAAACCCAAAACGTTTTTTTTTCCTGTTTAATTACCACAATTGCGACTGGAGTAAGAATTTTCACCGCTTCTTTACAGGAGTGGGGGTTAAACGCAAAATATTGCGCCTTTTTAAAGTTTTTAGGGCTTGGTTGGTGTAGTGAGAGCTAAAAAGAAGCAGAATTAAATGGAAAAAGCCGGGCCGTCAATTCTTTCCCAATGATTTATGAACTTTACGGGCCCTTTTTTAAAAGGGGCAAAGCCAATTACAAAAACCCTTAACAAAAAACCTTGCCCAGGGCCCGACTAACCTAAACAAGATAGGTTCTTTAAAAACGTTTTTGCAAAATTTTTCACAAAAAATGTATAGAAATTTGAAAACCTATTAATATAGGTTTCTCTAATAATGGCTATTTCTAGGCCAAAAAAAAATGAAAAAAATAGTTAGGCCCTAAGCCTATGCCTATCAGCCCTTCGTTGCCTCGTCAAATGTCCCCAAAAAAGGGGGTTTAAAATATGTTTGTTTGTCCAACTGGGCGTAAAAGTTACTTATTTCCCTATTTTCCGGGTTTTTTTACGTACCCGGACGATTCCCGAGCAAAAGTGAAACCCCGGGAAGGACAAAAAAACAAAGCTAAAATTTGTTTTGTTAAAAATTCCTTAGCAACAAACAATTATTTTTCTGTTCTAAAACATTTATTTAAAAATAGTTTTTGTTTAAATTTTTCGTTGGATGATGGAACAGGGTTTTAAAATTAATCTTTTTTTCTTTTTTAGCCCCCAGGGCAACAATATTAGTCCTCTCCCAGAGCATTTTACTAGCCAGCCACAAAAAGGTTTTAATTAATGTAAAAAAATTAGGGTTGGGGTTCAATTTTAAATTCGAAATCAATGTGAAACCAATAATTTTGAATCACTCGAAAAAAAATTTCCCTCAAAATTTTTTGACGTAAAAAAAAACTGCAATTTTAAAAAAAAATGATTTTTTTTACGTTTTTTTAATGTAAAAAAAGGTAATTGCAAAAAAGTAAATATATTTGGGTTTTTCTGGTTCCAACTTGATTTTTTTAAAAAAAAAAAAAAAAAAAAACGATGCGATGCGAAAAATTTATGTGAATCGAAAAATCGTGTCAAGCCCCAACCCCAAAAAAAAGATTACTTGAAAGTTAGGCTAAGTCCAATATTCACCGGGCTTTACGTGTAAGTGTGAGGGACTAGGGAGTGCCGGAACGATTTTTTTTACAAAAAAATATTAAAATAGCCTAAAAATTTGAGATTTTTTTTTGTGGAGGGTACTACTTAAAACAATTTTCGGTACTTGTTTTATTAGGAAACCCCCCCAAAAAGGGAAAGTGGTTAGGAGAGGAGGAGCCTGAATGCGTTGCCGTGGTAAAAAAAGGTAATTGCAAGAAGTAAAATATTGGTTTTTCATGGTTCCAAATTGATTTTCTAAAAAAAAAAAAAAAAAAAGATGTCGATTGAAATTTATGTCGAATGAATAAACGATGTCAATCCCAACCCCATAAAAGATCATACTTGAATGTGTAGGCTGCACAATATTCACCGGGCTTGAGGTAAGTGTGGGGACTAGGGGGTGACCGGGAAACATTTTTTTACAAAATAAAATTAAGATAAGCCTAAATTCAGAGATTTTTATTTTTTTGTAGGGTACATACTTAAAAAAAATTTTCGGGACTTGTTCTAACGGATCCCTCCCAAAAATGAAATAGGTTAGGAGGGAGGAGCATGAAGTGCGTTCCGTGGGAAGCTAGGCCCCCCAAGCACTTTGCCCCCCCCCCCCCCCCCCCCTTAAACTACTTTTTCCTTTTTGGGGGGTCCCTTTAATGAACAAGTACCGGTACCCAAAATTTTTCCCTTCTAGGTAGCACATAGCACACAATACTAGAAAAATCTTTTGGTTATCGGGGTGAAATTTTAAGATTGTTTGAACGGGAATTTCATTGGAACTCTGAATGAAATGAGTGAATGTGAAAAGAATTTTTTTCTAGCCTCACAAAAATTTCTTTGCCTCTTTTTTTTTTTTTTTTTTTTTTTTTAATTCAATCATTTTTCTTCCTAGCTATCCAAAATAATAGCAGTGGCGTTCGTGAAAGTCGTCTTTGCTCT
Organism: Sweltsa coloradensis; assembly: GCA_024449915.1. NCBI lineage: Eukaryota > Metazoa > Arthropoda > Insecta > Plecoptera > Chloroperlidae > Sweltsa > Sweltsa coloradensis. Next base: position 10,252 of record JAMZAV010018251.1, read on the forward strand.
GGGGCCTCCTGCCACCAGTTCAGGGTACGTGGTCCTGACTTGTAGGTCATTGTAGTGGACCGGACGTGCGACTTCTTCAACCCACAACGTGCCAAATTTTTTGCATGAAAACAATGTGCACGGTTTGCACTGTGTGCATTAGCTCTGGCGAGCATATAAATTTCGGCCTTTTGATGCTAGCCTATTTTATTTTCTAGACGTAACTTTAATGTTATTTGGGATCACCAGTACATAACATGTCGTTCAACCCCTTGTTGACAGACGATGACGATGGAAACGATCCCATCACTCCACAAACCTCAACAAATACACAGCAGTGAAAATCAACTAAAGCGAACCAGGCCTACATTTTACATTGCGATGAAGACAATAATGTTGAAATAAAGAGAATGCCGGTACTTCGATTCCAAATTTCATGATTTATGAAGATGACGATGATTTGCCAGGTAAGTTAAATGACAAATGTACCTAGTAAATTACTTTTCTCATGTCAAGAGTTTGTGTAGGTGCTATATAATACTTGACTTCATAAACGGGTAGGCCCATTGTATTATTATAGTACTTACCTAGCATTATGTGCGTAGAATATACACATTGAAAATGATTAGGGCTGTGCGAGCCCAGAATTTTTAAGTCTAGCCAAGCCGGGAGTATTAAAAAAAAAGCTTGATTTTCGAGCTGAGCCGAGCTTTTTCTAAATGCTGTTTATTTAGAGTTAGATGTGTCGTCCATACTTGCTCGTGCTTGTAAACCACGGCGGCAGCGGCATAATTCTAATCTCGTTTCTTCCACGACTCAAGCTCTACGAAACGTCTAGCTAGCCTCGTTCTCAACCCAGTCTATAGCATCTCTCCTCTTTTTGTTGGTCGGTTTGGCTGCGTAGGGCTAGGCGGCGGATTGCATTGACTGTTGAGTGCTAGCGAAGACACAGGCTACAGCTGGTTGTAGGCCTACTCGTCGGCGTCGCATAGACTGTTAGCCCCTTATTACTCGCTTTCTAACGGCGGCGGCATTTTACCCCAAAAAAAACATTTTACTACATGATTAATGTTAGTTAATTTATTAACGGTTAACCGAATTCAAAAAGCCTGTACCCGACCCACTTTACATTTAGGATTTAGCGCCCCCACCCGGGATCCCTAACTTCATCAATTTAAGAATGAACGTTTCAATTTTTCCAGTAGGTAAGATATTAGTGAGTATGCTTACAGTACTGGTCAGAGGTTGGAAAGGCATGTAAACTGTCTTCTCGTTTTTCTAGAATCTATCCCCGCGGTGGCGTCACCGGGAATGACCGAAGCCGAGTTGAGGGCGCTGGAAGGCTCTGAAGCCAAGGAAACGTCCCGCTGGACAAGGAGCCCTAGCGAGCGTGGAGGGCCCCGCTCACTTGTCGGGGTGCTGCGCCCTCTAGCAACGTGCCCTTCGAGCCACTAGCACAGGTTTAGAGACCACGGCTGTGAAGTTTGCATGTCAGTTATAACTAGAGATGTGCAAAAGTGTTTTTTTTTTTTTTTTGTTTGAAAATTCGCCCCTTAAAAATAAAAATTCACGATTTGTTTGCGATTTACCAAAAAACCACAATTTTCCCCGACAAAAAAAAAATATTTATACATAAGTTTCAGGATAATTTATGATTGAGAGTGAAATTCAGAATCAGTTTTAATTTTAAGCTCAATTTTAGCCTCAGTTTTCAAAGTTTTTTTTAGTTTTTACAAGAATTAATTTCGACTACCCGGCACCTCCACCAAAGTACAAAATTTTGCATTTTTTGTGTAATGTCTTTTGATACAGATATGAAGTATTTTGAGCTTACTCGCGTTCAAACGATTATTACGATCTCACAATCGCGTTGTATGACCCGGCACCTTTATTAAATTTTGACTACGTACCCGGCACCTCCACCAAACTTTGAAAAAACCTTTTTTTTAATTTTGTTACCTAATTCGCATTTAAAGACATAATTCTAATTTCACCACTAGTTCGCGTTATCAACTAAAATTTCGTTAAAATTCCGAATTGGAAATTGGTCCATCACAATTCAGGAGATTCATGTGCAAACTGATTTGAAGGAATTATTACAACTTTTAAAAAATTTGCAAATTTCGTTGTCACCATTTTTGCACATCTCTAGTTATAACGCCCATAATTAGCTAACTTGCCATCACGTATAAACTACGTATTGGACATTAAGTCAATGGATGGGTGTGGCCTAAGGAGCATTTTCAAAAATACCTTTTTAGGGACTTTGATTCTCAAACTCAGCATTTAATAACATTTTGAAATATAGTAGAAGGAATATGTCATAGAAATACATACAAAAATAGATCTTTAGGAAAGAAAGGGAGACAATTTCCTGAAAAACATAGGGGCTGCACGAGATGAGTAGACATAAATACAAATACCAGTAGAACCTCGTTAATTAGAAAATCAAGGGACCCCAAAATTGCCAATTCGCATTAAACCAAAATTCGAATTATCTATCCATACAAATTTATAAATTTTCATTTTTTTTTTTTTTTTTTTTTTTTTTTTAAAATTCCACTTTTTTGTTTTTCTTCGCCCTTTTGCTTTTAAAAAAATAGTGGGGGACCAAGACTTATTAAAATAAATTGTTAATACATTGAGTCTTTATGTCTGCTACGTAAATAGTTGTAAACAAAGGCCCTGATACTTACCTTCCTATGACATGGGAAATAAAGCAATCAATTGATTCCACTCCATACACTCGACTGAACCTGCAAAAACCTCGTCAAAAACGCCTTTGATTACATAAGATTGTAACAGAGGCACTCAAGTGGTTCATTCTAAATTAACGTATGTCGAGCCAGTGGGAGGACGGGCTGGTCTGGCTCTGCACGGACCGACGCGGCGGGCTGAGCACGGACAGTGCTGATAGCTGTGATGATCGAGTGGGAGGGGGGGGGGGGGGGGGGGGGAGAGGCCAGGCTAGGGCCAGGCTGACAGACGAGACGTTATTATAACTTACACTTCCACTTTTTAATAGGTGGTTTAGAAGAAAATATTTATGTTAAACATTGGACCAGTTACAAACTTACAATATATTATTAGACATCCTGAACTATGAGAAATGTTGATCATTTATTTGGGAAAATTATATGATTTGGAAAAGTGACAACTTGAATAAAATTAAAAGCCCTTT
>JAMZAV010018263.1:0-39155 GCA_024449915.1 Sweltsa coloradensis
AATCTATGAATCAGGTCCCTAAACTCAACCAATTCATAATAAAAATGCATGTATACCTATACTCTTCGCATGTCTAATGTTACTATATTTCTTCACTTTGGTCATACATGAAAATATATAGCAGAGCAGGTATTTGTTACTTTAAATAGTACTTTTGACCCCAATTAATAATTGTTGTCTGTAACTTGATGTAAAATATCTTCTGTTTTGAAATCTTCTGATCTTCACCTATTTTATGGTCTAGTGCATCTATATATTATGTTCTTGATAATTTGATAATATATGATATTTTTGGATTGTTGCAAATTTGTCCTTTGTACAAAGTTTAGTTTGAAAAAGATTTTGAATAAGAATCGAAATAGTTTACAATCAATATTATAAAAAAATTAATTATGTCCAACACTTGTCTTTTAAATTACGCTGTGGTAAACTGAGGAATTCGTCAAGGTAATTGTCTCACCAGATGGAGTGGAGTATCAAATAAGAGCTACATTGTTTTTTAATTCACTTGTGACTGCTATAGGTTCTTGATATGTCTTAAGGTAACGGTAAGTTCAAATTCGTTTTAAGATATCTATTTTAAAATAATATATTGATAACGTGCCAAATATATTTGCACGAAAATAAAAAACATGTTTAACTTTGACCAAAAAGCAAAGCAATACTAATTACAGAGTGTGGAAGGATTCAGTATCATGGCACACACGTCACCTGCGTACGTTAAATATTTAGTCTGGAGACTTAGTCCCAGGATTTCGCTCCGATTGGCCATCGCCATGCAAAACAAATTATTCCCAGGCTAAATATGTGCACTGTGATCAAAGCGGACAGATAATATTGAATGCTATTATTTACAATTTATCACTCGTATACGTTTTTATAACACTGAATAGGATATAAATTAAACAAACAAATAAATACGATCTATAAGTCTCTCGACTTCATATTCTTGTGATAGTTTTGTTCTAACAACTTTTATTCCAGCAATTTTGTATTGGGATTAAATTGAAAGAGTTGTTCCGTTTGGCTGAAATTTTCTATATAGTTAATTTTTTTACATTCCGCACATATTGTTATTCAAGCTATGAAAATAAAAGGAAAGGGAAGGTTTGGAATGGCAGATTCATTAGAAAAACCGATACGTATTTCATTGTGTTGATTGATTCTGTTCTCGTATTAAGTTCACTTGGCCTCTTCATTGTTTTCCTCTCCAGTGTTTTTACTTTGTGTTGTGTTGTCCGTTTGCGTGATCCAACTAATGAATCGACCATGGGTGAAGCTTTACGCATACAATTAATCTAAAAGGCAAATCCGTTTTATGCGTGAATGTGCGTTAAACTACAAAACCAATAGGTCCACAATCAATACATACAATATGTAATCAAACTCGCACATACAGAATCATTTAACCCTGGATCTTTTAAGGCAATATTGACACGGCTTTCGTAATTGTCTGACAAGTCCCCCCCCACGCCCCCGCATGCCCTCAATTCAGCGCTGTGTACACTTCCAACGCCAATCCATGTTTATTTGATGTCTCGTTCTAGATGGAGTTCTTGCGGAATATCTATATTCTGACTTCAAACTTGAAGACACTTGGGTCAACTTAAGCTCGCTATTTTCTATCTTAACTCGCTAAACAATTTGAAAGTTTGACGCGTCTCATCAACAGCCGCGGCTTCATGAAAACCTATATCGAATACAAATTCAATTATGCTACGTTGAGAATATTGATGTTCAAAATACCAATAAAATTCGTGAACTGTTAATTAAAGCCCGAAACTTTCGCTGCTGTAGTTAAACCACTACTTGTAAAACATAATAAGTGTGCGTTTGAATTTAAACATACATTTCTTTTGAATGAGTGTAAAGTGAGTGAATGTTACAACCAGCTCCCTCATCCCTGCGTGTCCATGCAACAAGTGATGCCCATGGTACTTGTCAACGAGGTAGATGACATTAGTCACTATCTACCTAGTGGTTACAAGTCTTGGATGTCACTTCTAGCTACCACGGCCACCGGGGGCGCAAGTGTACATCCCCAAGTGTTTACATTTCACCGACGTTTTTTGCATAAATACTTATTTCCATAGAATCTGGTTTACTTATTTGTATAAGTGTATAGTGGTGTAACCAGTTGAATCTAGGCCTACACTAGTGCACTCCCGTGCCGATGGCGAGGTGCTCAGGGCACAACAATCAGCACTGTGCGCATGGTCAGGCAGGGAATGAGGGAGTTGGTTGTAATATCTAGAACGCGGTGCTGTTGTTAGTGTTATGTGTAATTTTTTTTTACTTGCTATGTATTTATCGTTCATGCGTTTGATGACGCAAACCTTTCCAATCCAAGTTTTATGGTGTTAAGTGATTACGTTACCAAGTTTAGTGCTGTATGCACAGCTCGATAAGAGTCAACTTGTAACCCGCTGTGGGTTCCTCATAAAGTTTATAAAGTCTATAAGCAAAGACTAGACATTATGTTAAGAGCAGTCGCTGAGGTTGAGATAACTAAAATACACGCACTTAGGTGTTGGTGATTGCAGGTTAACGGTTGATAATATCATTACCAAATTTTATATTAATGTTAATCAAGTACCTTTTTATTGATATCCGCATTTGGTTAGATAAGATTTAAATAATTTTACAAGACACAAGTAAAAAAATTAACCTTCCCTTCACTTGATTATTTTTAACCCAGTATGAAAATTTGAAAATTTGTTAAAAAAAACGAGGTTCCTAAAAAAAAAAAACAGATGGTCAAAGTAAAATTTTTGGAGAAAATAGGTATGCCCTAAATTTTTTTAATCAACGCCTTTTAAATGTTTTTATTTCTAACGGTTTGAAAAATAAAAAAAAAGAAAGTACATGACTAGCTGATAATGGCGTTAGGTTTGTTCGCAAGGTTTGCAAAAAACAAGTCTCAAAGATCCATTACGAGACATAAGTCCAAAAAGTGAAAAATGAAAAACCCAAAAAACATGGTATCAATTCGGGAAATTACCATCAAACATCTTATCTTACCATTTTACGGTTGCATGTAGAAAAATTCGGAGATTTCACGATTTTTTTCAAAATCAATGAATTAATTTCGGAATACGTGTATTGGATAATATCATAGATTGATTCTTTGTTAACGTTGTGTGAAACATGATACCCATGTAAACTGTCTCCACGCCAGCCTCAGCGACTCCCTAAATGTTTGTTTTCCCCCCCCAAAACGGGTTTAAAAATGGGCGAAATGTGCAAATAATTCTCTTCAAATGTACATTGATATTAAGTTGATCTTGTCATCAGTTGAAGTATAGCTTTTAAGCTATCATACGTAGTGGAGGCACCGGCCCACAACGACGTGAAATGTGATGTAGATTGTCTGTATCAATTGACTCAAACAAAGCATTTCAACGGCGGACGTGTCTACTGATGAGGGTAAAATTATTGATGTCTTTCCCCGTTCATTCCGTCTGTTTTGTCCTGCGTCAAACGATTCGCATTATGAAAGTTTTCACTGATATTTCGAGCCAACCAACAGAGAACAAAAGTAAATAATTGCTTTTCAGTCCGAGATAATACGCGTCAATTTACCCGTGGATATAAAACGTTTTAATTTTATTGATAGCCAACGAACAATTTATTCAGTGACCTGTTTAATCGATCGATCATTACCCGTCGATCGACTTTCATACATACACACACACACGACACAGAACCCGCACATACGTGTACTGTCACACACATATATGCACCCAGATATGCACCCCATTCACGCACGTGAACCTATAAGTGCACGCACGCACACACATCATCTACACACGCAGCACACATGCAAATATACAAATACATTCACATACACCCACAATTGTACACACACACACCCACCACCCACTCCCCATATCCTCTCCCTCAAACAAACATATACACACACGAACACAGCCTAACATATACATACACGCACAACACAGCCACACACATACACACAGCACACATGCAAAAATATAAATACATTTCACAGCACAAAATACACTCAGCACACATGCATAGATACATTCGCATACACAATTGCACACCCCACCCACCCACTCCCCCTCCCATCCCTTCCACATACTAACATATACACGCACAAACACAGCCACACAGCCACACACATACACGCAGCACACATGCAAAAATATAAATACATTCACATACACAGCCACACACATACACTCAGCACACATGCATAGATACATTCGCATACATAATTGCACACCCACACCCACCCACTCCCCCTCCCCATCCCTTCCACATACTAACAAATACACGCACAAACACAGCCACAGCCACACACACACATACACGCACGCAGAGAGCGGGCGGAGGGTCGATGTTTGCGGCCAGGTCGTAGCGCACGGGTGGCCCAGGGGTAAGGGCGTCGCGACGCACAGTTGGATGGGAGAGGCTGCCGCGTTCAGAGCTCACCGAGCCCCGGCCAACACTGCATTGCATCGTTGAAGGTGAGCCGCATGCTGCATGCTGCATGGTGCATCACGCCCGTCCGACACACACACGTATACGTGGTAAACACGCTCAGGCGGGGGCTCGCACACTACAACCATTCATAGATTCATCTATTTAGAGGGTCATCAATTATTTATGTGATGAATACATACCACCCAATAAAAAAATATAGCCAGCGCGGAAAGGTCTTAAAATTATGTTGTTATTAACCCTTATAAATATTAGTTTGTTTTGAAAATCATGTAAATGATTATTTACCCAACTCAGTTGTATATTTATAATATAAATAATGTTTTATACAGTGTATTGTTGAGTATAGTACGTCAATATTCTTAGTGGTCATAATAATTTGTGGAACGTTGAATTATTATTAATTTTCGATTGTGCCTCCAATGCAGGAATCTAGATGTAGTGTAGCCATTCACGTATTCAGTTAAGATGAAGTATAGAAATTAGTTTTAAACGTATATAATCTGAAGTTGAGATACAGTTTATTCAATTCGAAGATGAAAACCCCATACGCCTTGGTTATTGACTTCTGCAAATTGTGGCTTTAAATGTTTGTTCTGAGGGAACGTATGGGTTTGTGAAAGACGTAAGGTGAATCCCTAGAATGTACTTAGTATACATGTCCGTAAAGTATGCATGGAAGAGGAACATAATAAAAGAGCAGCTTTGTGTGATTTTTTTTAGACGGGACTTAACCTAAGAATAACAATTATATTCAAATTTTCCCACTCAAGTCATCTTGTTCAAAATTAAATTTGGTCAGCGGTTTTGTAAACATCGTTTCTACACGCCTTTATCTACAAACTGATTATAAGGGAAAACGGTTTTATATAGTAACTTGCGTAAGACGGTACAAAATTTGAAATTGTACCGTAGGCGAAAAAAGTAGAACGCAAGTAACTATAGATTATTTCCCATAGTCACTTTGTAGATGAATGTGTGTAGAAACCAAAAACCGCCGCTCAAAATTTAATTTTGAAGTAGATGACTTGAGTGAGGGAATATTAATTTCAATTATTATTGATTCTAAGATTAATTCCGGTCCAAAATATATATTTTTAGCTGCTAATTTATTTAGTACCTCCTTCAGTCTGCAAACTTTTCAGACATCTTCTAGGAATTGACTATGTTTTTCCTGGACAGCTATGCGCAAATGCTGGGACCTAAATTCCAAAACACTATTCAGTTGACATTATGCTACTCTAAAAGCGAGGTGTTTATGTTGTTTCTGTCATGTGCCAGGTTTGTTAGAAATATTTTGATATTCCTCGGTAATCTGAAGACAAGTACACACTAAGAATGGCTGCAGCTAAAGAGGCAGGCAATATTAGTAGTTGACACTTCAGCCAAAAACTTACTCGTCAATATTACATTATTTGTATGTCTTCGGATTTTTACTCTAGGTTAATATAATCGACAGCTGTAGCAAGGTTTGGAGAGGAGAAGTAATGTATATCTTTTACTTATGGTCATTCATAAGCAATAAGTCATAGATACATGTACCCGCGTACCAGAATGTTTTTCGCTACACATAACAAATTTGCATTTGTTTAGCATGAGCATTGTTTACCAACTTCAATTAATTTTAGTGTCACAACGATTGGTTTTTAGGGGCCAAAAAGGTTCGATTTTTATTATTTCGCCTTAACGTAAACTTGCACTTATCATTTATGTTTATAATTCATTTGGAATTAGATACATATTATAATGAACGACTGAAGAATTTTATATACCCTAATGAAGTTTTCAAATCGTAATTATGTCCAATAATATATGCTATAAAATCAGTTTACTTCATAATAAAATATCCACTTATTTTTAGATAATTTATTAATCTAGAATCAACATAGTCAAACATTGTCCTGCAACTATCGCCCACGATTGTTTGGAATTTAGCTCCATTAACTCCATTGATAATTAAAAAAACGTTTTGCCGTATTATGATAATACAGAAACTGGCTCTAGAGATGAATTCAGCAATCATCATTTGCTTGATTTGGGAACATTAACTTGGCTCAACCACCAATGAAATTATGACGTACGATATGCTGTGAATTTTGCACACTTTTTGCACAATTTTGCACAACCAACTTCGATTTTCGCACAAGGAACACAAAAAAAAAGTTACAGCAACTCATTTTTGCTGAGCCAAGTAATTGCTTGAACAACCAAAATGGATTTCATGTCAAAACCTATGCCTATTTTTGCACACTTTTGCACCAATTTTGCACAACGTATTTCGATTTTTACACAAGCAACAAAAAGTACGACAACTCATTTGGCTGAGCCCAATGTTAATGATTCAAAATAACGAATTTCACGTGCAACTAATACATATTTTGCACACTTTTGCACAAATTTTGCACAACAACTTCGATTTTTGCACAAGCAACACAAAAAAAAAGTTACGGCAACTTCATGGATGCTGAGCCAAGTTAATGTTAGAACAAACCAAATGAGATTGTCATGTCAAAAACCTATGCCATATTTTTCGCACACTTTTTGCACAATTTTGCACAACCAATTTGATTTGTGCACAAGCAATACAAAAAAGTACGACAATTCATTTTGGCGAGCCAAGTTATGGTTTTCAAAATAAGAATTTTTATGTGCAAACTTATACTATATTTTCTCACTTTATGCCCCCCCCCCAATTTTGCACAACCACTTCGTTTTGCACGAGCAACACAAAAAAAGTTACGGCAACTTCATTGGGGCTGAGCCAAGTTAATGCCAGAACAACCAAAATGGATTCATGTCAAAACTATGCCATATTTGAACCACATTTTGCACAATTGCACAAACCAATTCGATTTTTCACAAGGCACAAAAAAAGTTACGACAACTGCATTTTGGCTGATCAAGTTACTGGTTTTCAAATCAATGATTTTAGTGCAAAATTATACTATATTTTTTCTCACTTTTATGCACAATTTTAGCACAACCAACTTCGATTTTTGCACAAGCAACACAAAAAAGTTACGGCAACTTCATTTTGGCTGAGACAAGTTATGCTTGAGAACAACCAAAATGGATTTCCATGTAAAAACCTACGCCATATTTTTGCATCGTTTTTGCACAATTTTGCACAACCAATTTTTATTTGTCACAAGGCAACACAAAAAAAAAGTTTTCGACAACTTCATTTTGATGAGGCCAAGTAAATGGTTTCAAAAAAACGGATTCATGTGCAACACTTATACCATATAATTGCACACTTTTTGCCACACTTTAGAACAACCATTTTGATTTTGCACAAGCAACACAAAAAGTTACGGAAAACTTCTTTTTGGCTGAGCCAAGTAATGCTAGAACAACCAAAATGGATTTTCAGGTTCCCCCCCCAACCTTTGCCATATTTTTGCACACTTTGCACTATTTTGCACAACCTATTTTGAGTTTTGCACAAGCACACAAAAAAGTTACGACAACTTCATTTTGGCTGAGCCAAGTAATGATTTTCGTTTAAAATAACGAATTTTATGTGCATATTTTACTTTTTTTGCACACTTTGAGCACAATTTTGCACAACCAATAATGATTTTTCATTAGCAGCACAAAAAATAGGACAACTTCATTTTGGCTGCAGCCAATATGAATGGTTTTCGTAAAATAACGAATTAAAAGGTGTAAACTTTATTTTTTGGTTTTTCAATACAAAAAAGTTGTCTCAGCGTTATTTTGGTCGATGACCAAAATGATTTCATGTTTAAATCAATGCAAATGTTTTCCTCGTTTTTGCATAATTTTGCACAACTATTTGATTTTATCCACAATCAAGACAAATAAATTTGATCTATTTTCGTTTTAGCGAGTCAAAGTGATAAAGAAACTTTTATTTAATTTTTGAAATTCCGATTCGAATATCGAATTTTACGTCAAACTATGACCAACGGTCACACAATATATAACGACTTTTGCACAAGCAACAGACAAAAACTAATAGCTACTTCATTATGGCCCACAAAATGAAGGATTATACTACAATTCAGAAATTAAAAAAAGTTTCCGCCCCCAAACGGGAACGACCACGGATCTCCGCATTCCAGACAGGCGTTCTTAACACTAGGACCAATCTTAAAGACTTTTAATTTCTGAAATTGTAGTAAATATATCAATTACACCACGCGGAGTGTTTCCCGACTAAACAAATCGAGAAAAAATGAAGGGGCTATTGCATAAATAAATGGTTAAATATTTAAAGAACTAAATTGATTTTGTGTCGAAACTGATGCATATTTATTACCAACTTTTTGTCAATTTGTGCATTAACTTATTTTGATATAGCGGGAAGCTCCGTGAAAAAAAACTAGTAGCTATTTAAATTGGCCAGTTTAGTTGATTTAAAAAGTTTAATTTCCAAAAAATCGAACTTGTGTATCAACGTGATGCATTATTTTTGCACCTGATTGGCACATTATGTATTTTGATTTTTGTACAAGGTACGCACGATCCTGATGTATATTATTTAGTTACCTTGTGTACATGGACCATCTTAGTTAATATTCTTTTAGTTAAAATTATGTATGATATGAAAAGAGTAAATTTTCACAATGGGATATTTGTAAAACGATGTGATGTTGAAGTGGGCAACAAGAAGAATGAAGGCAGTGGCTACAAACCTCTGATATCGATACACCTAGTTTAGAAAACGTAATCATGAAAAGGTTATAGGCCACTATCTGGACATTGTTTTACGAAATTTTTAGCTTTTACTAAACTTGTTTGTTTTCTTTTCAACTGACCAAAATTACTTGTAAGTCCATGATGCGTTTTTTCTATTTACACAAATTTGACTATACCTGACGCATGAAATCTTAAGAAGCAAAATGGTATACTGTTACACAAAAACTTCCATTCAGTATTACAATGGTGAAACAATTTTAGAGAAGGTCAGTCAATATTATGATGGTGTTTAGGACTATCACTAATCTATATTTATAGTTTTTTATATTACTGTATATACTTTATCAAAGGTTAATCAAATTCCTTCATCAGGTTTTTAATGACAGTTGAAACAAGTTGAAATATTGTAATTTTGATATATTTGAAAAGTGTTATAGTCCTAAAAACATCATGATCAACTTTTCAGTAATGTCGGGTTACATTGAAATGTATTGTAAAGACTGGACCTTCTGCAATTCATTTTAAGTAGCCATTATGATCTACTTTTCTTTAGCTTCTAACCATTGAGTTATAATTTGACAAACGTGCGTGGGTGGAAATACGGCGGAGTATACGGCTTGAATGTGATTTTAACAAGTTTTTGTTTGCGTTGCGATCACAAAAAAATCAGAGCAAGAGGTGAATCGCTAGTGATCGGTGTCGCGTTTGTCTTTTTTTCCCCAAAAAAATGTATTTAGGTTCTACCCATCAGGTATATAACTGATTTTCCGTGGGGTGGGACATTGAATTTGGTTGCATGGCCAAGAATTTTGGGCTCGTCAACAGGCGAAATGATTTACTTACAATCAAAAGCCCGAAAACGAGGGAGAAAGAATAAAAAGCTTGGCTCAACATCTATATCTCACAGCATTCACAGCCGAAGACTTTTGAAGGAAGAGCTTGGCTGCCGTTTTTTTTTTTTTTACCAAATTTTGTATTTGGTTTGATTATAAAAATATACAGCAACAAGACAAAACAAGGAAAAGGCATTTACAATACAACAACAAAATGTTTGTTTTTGTACTTCATATGATAGACGTAATATCAAGAAAAGTGAACAATGTCCGAGGTTCAATATACAATATCATTATTTCACCTAAAAGTTATTTTAAACAATATAAATGTACAGCACAAGAAACATAAGTAAACGGCATTAAAAAATACAACAACAAAATGTTTATTTGTACATCATTATGATAGACGACTATCAAGGAAAGTGAAACAATGCCCGTGGTTCATATTACAATATCATTATTCCAACTAACAAGTTATTAAAAACATATAAATTTACAGCAACAAAAACAAAGTAAAAAGCAATTACAATACAACAACAGAAGCTCTTTATTTTTGTACATTCATATGATAGACGTTATTATCAAGAAAAGTGAACAATTGCCCGAGGTTCAATATTAAACATCATATTCAACCTAACAAGTAATTAAAGAAACATAAATGTACGCAACAGAAACACAGTAAACGCATTAAAATACAACAACAGAAATGTTTTATTTGTACATTCATATGATAGAAGTATATCAAGGAAAGTGAAGGGAAACACTGCCGTGGTTCAATATTACTCTATCAGTATTCCACCACCAAGTAATTAAAAAAATATAAATTCACAGCAACAGCAAAACAAGAAAAAGCATACATACAACAACAGGCAGGCTCTTTATTTTTGTAATTCGATGATAGACGTTATACAAGAAAAGTGCACAATGCCGAGTCAATATTTCAACATCATTATTCAAACCTAACAAGTATTAAAGAAATATGATTTACAAACACAAGGAAACACAAGTAAAAGACATTACAATACAACAACAAAAGGCTCTTTATATTTGTTCATTCATATGATAGAGTAATATCAAGGAAAAGTGAACAATGCCGAGGTTCAATATTTAAAATATCATTATTCCACTAACAAAGTAATTAAAAAAATATAATTTACATCAACAAGAAAACACAAGTAAAAGGCATACAATACAACACAAAAGGCACTTTATATTTGTCCATTCATATGATAGACGTATAACAAGAAAAGTGAACTATGACGAGGTTCAATATTACAATATCATTATTCCAATAACAAGTAAATGAAAAAATAAAATATAAATAAATAAAAAAATAAAAAAATAAAAAATTATAAACAAATAAGGAAAAACACAAGTAAATGCATACAATACAAGAAACAAAAAGGCTCTTTATTTTGTACATTCATATGATAGACGTAATATCAAAGAAAGTAAACAATGCCCAGGTTCAATATTACAATATCATTATTCCACCTAACAAGTAATAATAAAATATAAATTTACAGTAACAAGAAACACAAGAAAAAGCATACAAATACAACACAAAAGTTTTATTTTTGTGTACATGCATATGAAGACGTAATATCAAGGAAAGTAAACAAAGGCCCAGGTTCAAATATACAATATTACTTATTTCACCTAACAAAGTTATTAATAAAATTTCAATTTACAGCAACAAGAAACACAAAGTAAAAGCATTACAATACAACAACAAATGTTTTATTTTGTACATCATATGATAGACGTAATATTCAAGGAAAGTAAACAATGCCGCGTTAATGTTACAATATCATTATTCCACATATATAACCACAATACACTTAATACACATTCACTACAACACAACCACCTACAATACAGGCATAACAATTCAACAACCAATAAGGCTCTTTATTTGTGTAACATTCATATGATAGACGTTATATCAAGAAAGTAAACAATGCCGAAGTTCAATAATACATATCATTATTCCACATCATATAACCACAATCCCATAATGCACATTCACTACAACACCAACACCTACCAAACACAGGCATAACAATACAACATAAAAGGCTTCTTTATTTGTGTACATCATATGAAAGACGTTATATCAAGGAAAGTAAACAATGCCGAGGTTCATATTACAAATCATTATTCCACATCAACTATAACCACAAATCCACATAATGCCCACATTCAATACCACACCAACACCTACAATACAGCATAACAATAACAACAACAAAACGGCTCTTATTTGTTGTACATTCATTATGATAGCCGTAATATCAAGAAAGGGAAACAATGCGAGGGTCATGTTACAATATCATTATTCCACCTCATAATAACCACAACACATTATGACCCATTCATTCAACACCAACACCTACAAATAACAAGCATGAACAATACAACAAACAAAAAGGCTCTTTATTTGCTTGTAATTCATACATGATAGACGTAATATCAGGAAAGTAACAATGCCCAGGTTTATATTACAATACATTAGTAGCACATCAAATACCCACATCCACATTAATGCACATTCACGATAACATCCCAACCAATACAATACAGGCATAACAATACAACAAACCCAAAAGTGCTCTTATATTTGTGTACATTCAATGATAGACATAATATCAAGGGAAAGTAAAACAATGCCAGGTTCAATATTGCAATATCATTATTCCACATCAATAACCAATCCACATAATGCACATTCACTACACACCAACACCTACAATACAGGATAACAATACAACACAAAAGGCTCTTATTTTTGTGTACATTCATATGATAGACGTAATTATAAAGGAAGTAAACAATGCCAGGTTCAATATTTTTGTAAATATCTTATTCCACATCATATAACACATACTAACAGAATGCACATTCCACTACAAACTACATCTACAATACAGGCATAAACAATACCAACAACAAAAGGCTCTTTATTTGTTGTACATTCATATGATAGACGCAATATAAAGGAAAGAAACAATGCCCAGGTTCAATATTAACCAAATCATTATTCCCACATCAATAACCTCATCCACATCAATGCACATCACTACAACACCAGCACATATCAATAACAGGTATAAACAATACAACATAAAAGGCTCTTTATTTGCTGTACATTATATGATAGACGATATCAAGGAAGTAAACAAATGCAGTTTATATACAATATGCATTTATTTACATCATAGATCCACAATCCACATAATGCAAATTCAATACAAACACCAACACCTACAATACAGGCATAACAATACAACAACAAAAGGCTCACTTTATTTGTGACATTCAAATGAAAGACGTAATATCAAGGAAGAAAACAAGGCGAGGTTCAAATTACAATACCATTCGTGCACATCAAACACCACATCCAATAATGCACATGCACTATAACACCAACACCTACAATACAGGCATAACAATACAAAAACAAAAGGCTCTTTAATTGTGTACATCATAGGATAGACATATATCAAGGAAAGTAAACAATGCCCAGGTTCAATATTGCAATATCTTATTCAACATCATATAACCACAATCCACATAATGCACATTCACTACAACACCAACAACCTACACTACCGGCATAACAATTACAACAAACAAAAGGCTTCTTTATTTTGTCGTACATTCATATGATAGACGTAATATAAAGGAAAGTAAACAATGCCCAGCGTTCAATATGACAATAATCATTATTCCACATCATATAACCACAATCCACATAAGCCCAGTCACTACAACACTAACATCTACAATACAGCAGAAACAAACAACAACAAAAGTCTTTATTTGGTACATTCAGATGATATAGTAATATCAAGTGAAGTAAACAATTGCCCGGTTCAATATACAATATCATTATTCACATCATATAACCTCACTCCCAATAAATGCCACATTCACTACCAACACCAGCACTACAATACAGGCATCCAATACAAACAACAAAAGGCTCTTGATTTGTGTACATTTATATGATAGACGTAATATAAAGGAAAAGTAAACAATGCCAGGTTAATAGTTACAATATCATTTATTTTTCAATATACCAACGGGTGTGGCTTCCGAATAATGAAATGAGATACAAAAATATAATATAAAAATGAATGTACTAATTACAAGTGTTTGCTAGGCTAAGAAAGAGATCAAAAACAATGACCAATAATATAGTATTAATTTTAAGTAAGTCACTTCAGATGAAAACAACGTAAACTCAGAAATGATCATGAAATAGAAGTTGAGCATATAATAATTATATCAATAATATGGACTTCATTGTTTAAATATAATTTGTATTTAAAAAGTAAATTAAATCAACTTTTCAGATTTCTGATACATGTGCCAATATTGCAGTTAAATGAACAACATTTTTTTGTTTGTTTTTTTAAATCGGCCTCCTCCAATCCCCTATAGCCGCCAATCTCACTTATCGTAAACAAACCGGTTGTCAGCATGAAAAACAACATATGGGTTGATGTTAGACCTCTACTAATATCAACAGCAGTTTAAATTTCCGCTCGAGCAAGTCATCTCGAAGCTTGGGGGCCCGTAGCATTGAGACTAAAACTTGCAGCCAGTTTTATTTATTTTATCTTCAAATGTTACTTACTTTACTTGAATGATTTTTATTTTATCATAAACGTCATTACGTATATGCATACAAGAGCCACATTACTGACCCCCACTACTATTCTACAGGAAACTACTACTATAAACTACTATACTACAATTACTTATACATAAAATACTAAGAGAAATACTACTACTAGCTACTTTCTTACACATACTAAAACTATGTAGGCTACTACATACATTCAACTCATTCTACGATAGTACTGTTGCTGTGTACACATACGATTTAATATAAGAGGTACCGTGATTTAATGAAATCTGAAGCAGAAGCAAAATAATATTTTTTATATTCTTTCAATGTGAAAAGTCATAAGTTATGTAATAAGTCACATCACAGTTGTGTGAGAGCCAAACATTTTGTCAATGTAAATTTAATGACTTCCATTCACACGACATATACTACTTGACATATTAGGTAGGTACATTTTGAACAATGCTGTCACGGTTTGAATCACGATGTTTAACATTTCCGTATATAATATCTAACACTAATATAATTAATACAACATAGTCTTTATTCTCGTTATTTTGAGGTTTGCTCTTCACTGACAGATGGGTGAACTCTCTTGCCAAAATCTCCTGTAAAATAAGTTTTCAAATCAATCAATCAATAGATCAACAGTCAATCATTTAATCATGGAGAAACAATCTTATAGGGACATTACTATAAAAATTTGTTCTTAGTCCTAAAATTTCTTATAAATCTTTTCAGATATTAGTGTTGAAACGACAAGTGAAAAATTTAGCCCCTAAGATTTTCACGCTAAGGGTAGTATTAGATAGTATCTATTAAATAAAATTGTGATTGTAAGAGCAACTCAGAACTATAAAAAAAATTATTCTTATTATTAATATTATTTAATATTTACAGATAATAGGCCTCAGTAGGAAGAAGACTAGGAATTCGTCAAATAAAGGGTAAATAAGAAGGGCGTAAAAAGCGAACTAAGAACTCAAAATAAAAAATGTTGGCTAATTTAAGGTTACCTATGTTACGCCGTTATCGCCGGCGCTATTTGCATGAGAAATATTGTGTTTATAAAAAAACAATATAATTGTACATTTTCCCCCCCGATAATCGGAACAATCGTACATGTTTTCTATGATCTTTTATGTTTTTCTTGACAACCTGTCCGCGTACCAAAAACCAATAAAACCATGCATTGGACACCCACCGGATTGAGTGATTTTGATGTAAGTAATCGATGGTGTCCTTGGCTCGCCGATATTCTGGATTTAAAAGGCAAAGCGAGACACAAAGCAGAAACCAGCCAGAAGCAACTGGTGACAGTACTACATAAGAGTTTTCTAACCAAGAGCACAACATGATCGAAAACTAAATCCAAACGCAAGACAAAGAAAATACAGCCACATAAAGAAGGAATTGCACTAAGTCCGGCAGGAGATCAAACAGAGAATTAAAGTACTTCTGATATTATGCTATACTACATACCTAAATAGGCCCTAGCAAAAAACATAAAAACTCCAGCAACTCACCCGGATCGAGTCATCTTGATGTAAGTAGTCGACGGTGCCCTCGCCGATATTTCTCTTGATAACGAGCGCAAGATCCACGTTCTCTGACAGCCAAAGCGAGGACACACAGCAGAACCTGGCATCCAAAAGCTATATGGCATACATAACAAAACTAAGTTTAAAAAGCAAACATTATTGAAATAGCAAAAAAAAAACGCCAACCATGAAGGAAGGAATGCACTAAGTCATGGAGGTAGATCGAACAGAGAAATCGAGTACTCTAATATTATGCCCTACAGAACATGACTTCTAAGCCCTGCTAAAAGTAAACAAATACAAAACAAACTCATCCGGATTGATCCGATTGAGCCACCTTAATTAGGCCACCAGTAGTAGACATCGTACCCCTCTTCGGCACCATGGTTACTAAGTGAAGAGGACACGGACACGCAACACGGTGGAACCCATTCCAACCAGAGGGACAGGAGACCGTACCAACAGAGCTAGCTGGTTCTCTTAGAATTAGAGTGTTGGAACGCTCGGCTACAGGAAGATTTCAACCCGACAACACAGAGGTCGCCGGTCCATGGCACAGGTCACACAAATGTCGTCTGTCACCTAGCCATGGTGAACGTTAGATCCCCCGGTAAAATATAGGACTACCCAGCCGTAAGGTTCGATCTTTGGGGGGTATGAATCTCTTACGCATCAAGGAACAGGCGTGTGCAATATGGATGAACAAGTTGTATCAATGTGCACGTCCTGGTAGTTGTCTGTTTATTATTGTAATAATATACCCTGTCTAAGTGGGGGGTAGAATTTACCCCAAAGCATGCTTTAATATCGTTATATAGGCGGGGAAACGAGATGGGTCCATCCATTCCCATGAAAAGACACGCAACATAAAGGAAGGAATGCACTAAGTACGGCAGTAGATCAAACCAGAGAAAATTAAGTTACTTCGTAATATTATGCTATTCTACCTACCTATGCCCTAGCAAAAAAAAACTAGACGCAGTCTACTCACCGATCCGAATCACTGATGTAGTAGGTCGACGGGGGTTCTCGCTGCACAGGACCTTAAGATCATAATGCCATGCGTAACAAGGGACGCGGGGGCCACTAGCCATCTGATTTTGCCATATGTCCTTAAAAACAAGAAACACAAATATTGTAAATAACGGACTTTGATTATATATTTTTTCTTTGGGACTAAAATCGGATCAATCTTATCCGAGTAGAGAGACCTGTACGAGCAATGATTCATGAAGAAATCAACTTTTATTTTATTTACTATTATCGACAAAACTATGGAATTATAGTTGTACATTGATTAATGTGAAAAGTGAAGCACTGAAATTCAGAGAAGAGAATGAGAGAGAGAGGAGACTGTCAAACTCAAAAGAGTGAGGTGGCCAAACATTACAATTTCATGTCAATAACAAAATGATTATAATAATGAGTAATTGTGGTAAATTGTTATTAATTAATTCGTTAATAGTAAAAAAAAACAGCCCGAATTGGTGCGTATTTATTATTACTGTCATCAAGTAAACTAACATGTTCTTCAGAAGTCTCATCCCAAAAGTTCTCCATGTTGACGAAAGGAGGCGGGCCCGGAGCTAGAGGACGTAGTGGACTGGTCATCAGAGGGCCAGAACGAGCCCGAGCAGCAGACCAATCCATGACAAAGAACAACTACAGAAGCTCCCAGAACCTCGGCAAGACAAGAGGGGGTCACCCGACCAAACACTGACATCGGTACACACGACCTGCTTGCCACGTGTCGTCACTTGTCAGCGCGTGGCCTTCTTTGCGACGACACCTCTTCTTCCTCTTCCTTGAAGTCACCATCTCAATTACGATGACGTGCGTGGTTTCCAGCTGTACAGAACAACGCGCTGTATACACAATTCAAAGAGAATTGTACATACTGGCAAAAAATTTAAAGAAGAGAGACAGCAGAGTGTGTCAAACTACTAATGGTGGAGGTGGCTAAATAATTAATTAATTGGTATAATGACATTATGGACAAAAAATGGGGCCCTAAACTTGGCTCTAAATTTGTGATTTTTTAAAAAGAATGTTACATTTTAAAAAACTTTTTTTTCTGATCTTTAGCGAAAAAGTTTGCTGATTTTAGATCCAAATTGATATCAAGTTAAAAAAAAATCAAAATATGAATTTGTTTTTAACAATAAGTTTTTTTTTTGCAATTTTCAGTTTTTTTCTACATGTTATTGGGATCTTTTACAACAAACAAAAATATCAGGGACATCCCGGAAATTGTTTATTTCTGTGTTTGTATACACCGAATTCGATTTAAACCACTACAAAAAATACTTCTACTAGAATTGTTGTGAAAAAATTGTACCATTTTCTAACAAAACAAAGCAGGCTTTTTACCCAAATTAAAAGTATAAAAAAAGCTGACAGATTGTATGAGAGCTTTTGAAAAGGGTGGGAAATATGTATCCCACTGTCTTATATAGGGAGTTACATTTGTTTATGTTCAAATAACAAAATGATAATAATAATGAGTACGACAATTGCCAAAAAAACTAATTTAAGGAGATAATGACACGGTAATTGTGTAAATCACCCCCAATAGCGTGCGTTATTATTATAACTGTCATGAAGTAAAATACATGTTCTCGAAGTGCCCTCTTCTAAGTTCTCCATGTTGACGAAGTGGCGGGCACCGAAGCTAGAGGATGTAGTGGGATAGGTCATCAGAGGCCAGGACGAGACTCGAGCAGCCAGGACAATCCAATGACAAAAGAGCAACTATACAAGAAGCTCCAGGAACCTCGGGCAGACAATGAGGGGGTCACCCGACACACACTGACATCCGTTACACACGACCTGCTTGCCACCCCCCCCCCCCCCCCCGGGGTCGTCACTGTCATGCGCGTGCCTTCTTTGCGACGACAAGCCATCTTCACCTCTTCCTTGAAGTCACCATCTCGGATTGCGATGTGTGCGTGGTTCAGCTGTAACAGAACAACGCGCTTGTATTACACAATGCAAAGAGAATTTGTACATACGCATAAAATTTAAAGAAGAGTAGACAGAGAGTGTGTCAAACTCTAAATGGTGAGTCGGCTCTCTAAAACGTTAATTAGGAAAATAGAAGTATGTCAATAACAAACTAAATAATAATCAAAACTCAGTGGTGAACTATGTCGGGTTGAGTGCGTGGTATCGGTCAATACAGGACATTAAACAGTAGATACTGAGCTTGCTAGACTCAGTGTCTCTTTCTCATCTTCTTCTCTTCTTCACCAAACCAAAATGTTAATAAAATGAGGCACAATTACTTTTGATTAATTGTTATTACGGAGGACAATGACGCGGAATTGTGTAAATCAGCCCGAAATTGGTGCGGATTATTATACTGTCATGTTAAGTAAACTTACATGGTTCTCCATGTGCGACGAAGTGAGCGGTCACGGAGCTAGAGGGACGTATTGGACGGTCACCAGAGGGCAGACGACCCTCGAGCAGCCAGACAATCCGCTGACAAAGAGCAACTATTACAGAAGCTCCCAGGAACCTCGGGCAAGACAAGAGGGGGTCACCCCGACACACACTGACATCCGGTAACACCGACATGCTTGCCCACGGTGTTCGTCACTTGGCCTAGCGCAGGTGTCTTCTTTGCGACGACAGCCATCTTCTTCATCTTCCTTGAAGTCACCATCTCAATGCGATGATGTGCGTTGGTTTCCAGCTGTAACAGAAACAACGCGCTTGTATTACACAATTCAAGCGAATTTGCACATACTGCATAAAAAATAATTTAAAGAAAGAAGACAGCATAGTCGTCAACTCTAAATGGTGAGGTGGCAAACAGTAATTTGAAAAAGAAATTTGTATGTCAATAACAAAATAAATATTAATATCAAAACTCAGTTTGAACTATAGTCGGGTTTGAGTGTGGTTTTCGGCCATTTATTTTACAGAACATTAAAACAGTAGATACTGAGCTTGCTAGGATCAGTGTTTCTTTCTCATCATCCTTCTCCCTTCCTCCACCAAACAAAATGTTAATAATAATAATGAGTGCCACAATTAATTTTGATTAATTGTTATTTACGGAGACCATGACGCGGAATTGGTGTAAATCAGCCCGAATTGGTGCGTATTTTATTATAAGTGTCATCAAGTAAACTTACATGTTCATCCATGTTGACGAAGGAGCGGCCACAGGAGCTAGAGGACGTAAGTGGACTGGCCACCAGAGGGCCAGCGAGCCCTCGAGCAGCCAGACAATCCACTGACAAAGAGCAACTATACAGAAGCTCCCAGGAAACCTTCGGGCAAGACAACGAGGGGTAAACCCGAACACAATGGACATTCCGGTACAATCACGACCTGCTTGACCACGGTGCGTTCACTATGAGTCATGCCGCGGCTTCTTTGCGACTCACAGCCATCTTCATCCTCTTCCTGAAGTCACCATCTCTATGCGATGATGTGCGTGGTTTTCCAGCTGTTACAGAACAAAGAGCTTGTATTACCACAATTCAAAGAGAATTTTGTACATACTGCAAAAAATTTAAGAAGAGAGACAGCAGAGTGTGTCAAACTCTAAATGGTGAGGTGGGCTAAAACAGTTAATTGGAAAATAGAATTGTATGTCAATAACAAATAATATTAATTAATCAAAAAACTCAGTTTGAAACTATGTCGGGTTGAGTGGTGGTTTTCGGTCATATACAGTGACATAAACAGTAGATATGAGCTTGCTTAGGATCAGTGTTTCTTGTCTCATATCTTCTCCTTCTCCCCAAACAACTGTTAATAATAATGAGGCCACAATTATTTATTAATTGATTTACGGAGACAATGACGCGGGTAATTGTGTAAATCAGCCCGAATTGGGATGCGTATTCTTATTACTGTCATCAAGTATAAACTTACATGTCTCCATGTTGACGAAGTGAGCGCCACCGGAGCTAGAGGACGTAGTGGACGGGTCACAAGAGGGCCAGACGAGCATCGAGCAGCAGACAATCCGCTGACAAGAGCAACTATACAAGAAGCTCCCAGGAACCTCGGCAAGGACAAGAGGGCATGAGAGTGGGGTCAACCGACACAAAATGACATCGGTACACACGACCTGCTTGCCACGGTGTCGTCCTTGGGCCCATGCGCGTGTCTTCTTTGGGACGACAGCCATCTTCACTTCCTCTTCCTTGAAGCAACCATCTCAATGCGAATGATGTGCGTGGTTTTCCAGCTGTAACCAGAAACACGCGCTGTATTACACAATTCAAGAGAATTTGTAATTACTGCAGAAAATTTAAAGAAGTGAGAGCCCAGCAGAGTGTGTCAAACTCTAAAAATTGGTAGGTGGCAAACAGTTAATTGGAAAATAGAATTGATGTCAATACAAAATATATAATAATCAAAACTCAGTTGAACTATGTCGGGTGAGTGGTGGTTTTCGGTCATTATTACAGGAAAATTAAACAGTAGATACTGAGCTTGCTAGGATCATCATCATCTCTCACCTTCCTCCACCAAACAAAATGTTAATAATAATTAGTAGTCTGGCGGCAGCACTCAAAAGGACCTTAGAGAAACCGATTTTGCCTAAAACCTTTTTGAGTAGAAAGCAGCACACAGGTATCAAAATGTTTCGTATGAACGTCAGGAATGTCAATCTACGTGTGTGCATCTGGCATTTGTTGCGGGTGCGGTAGAAGGAGGTCAAAGGTCACGCGGGTAATGCGCACAGCATCGTACTGTTTTGGTTATATCTTTGAACTAATAGAAGATATTACCATCCAGTTTGGATAAGTCAGTTACTGACTTACCCATTCCATACATTTCCTGTATTTATGTGCATTTTGCATTTGGTGCAGGACGGCGGTAGATGGAGGTCAAAGTCGCGCGGGTCATGCGCGCCGCATCGCACGGTTTTGAATTGTATCTCCTGAAGCTATATAGATATTTCCCTCTAGTAGATGATTCAGTTTATTGAAATCATCATTTCATCACCTCTGCTTTTGTGCATCTCGGGATTTGGTAAAGATGATGGTGGGCAGAGGTCAAAGGTCACCACGCGGGGTCAGAGGCGCGCGGTGGCGGTATTGTTTTGGGTATATCTGACTGAATGCAGGAGGTATTTTATCTCTAATTTTGCTTATTTTTGTTATAAGAAAAAAAATACCATTCTATCACTCTGTTTTGTGTGCATCTCGGAAATTAGTAAGTCTATATCATATTTCAAATATTGAAACCCGCCTCAATGACGCAATGTTACAATCAGTTGCGCTTGAGTTACAGCACGCCCCAATCCATCAAGGCTTATAACTGGGATCTGAAAACTTTCAGATATTTTGCAATTTTAGCATTTTTTATTGAAACGATTTACTAACAATTACAGTGGGGTGGGGGGATTGCTGTTAACTTTTTGAACAAACGATCTGAGTGGTTGTGGTTGCTCAGTCGGACTACCAACTCGCTGTAGGAAGGTGTCTAAACGTTAAATATCTCGCGAGTGTAAGAGTGATCGAGTGGATGAACCAGTTCGACAGTGATTCAGACGTTTTTGTATCTTTACTTCTCCATACGGATGGTGGTTCATTATCATTTGATAAACTGTACTAAGGGTATGGGTCAATCTGTTTATGTATATGTCCGTCCATTTGATGTCTGTTCACTGGGCTATTAGCTATTTAACAATGGAATGAGCTATTGCAATTATTTGGTTTCGAAATACTCGCCATATAGACAGTTGTTGTAAGTGTAAGCGCTCTGTTACATGTTTGTTTGCCTTCAGTGGGTTCATTAGAGTAGGGAATTAAATATTATAAACGTTAAAATCCGCGCTGGTTGAAAGATAACCTGGGCTATAGCTTTATAGGAGGTGCATCGATCAAAAGCACTGTGAACTTATAATACCGAATCTCTTCACATCCTACTTTAAAACCTTATAGTAGGGAAGACGAACATGATGAGCCATCTACGTAGACGCACAAAGAATGATTTGCTACCAAGATCTTAGTTTTTCCAAGACATTGTTTTCTTAGCATCTAGGGGTAAGAAATTTACGCCTAACATGTAGGGTTTGCAATGACTGGGGAACACCAAGAATCTCGATCCAAGGGCTTAGTGAATGTTCTACTCTCAATGCCGACACTGTATGAGTTACGACAATGTTCGAGTGTTGATCAGCTATTGCGAATGAATTTTGAAAAAGATGGTGGTGATTGTACCTTTGAACCTTATTGATTCAAAATTGCCAGGTTTACATCGTTTCACAAAATGAACAACAGTGATATAAAGGAAGAAACCATGTCGAGGCAAGGGGACGTTCATGCCTTTTAGACTGCAGAGTACAGAAGAGTGTTTCGGGAAGAAGATAAGGTAACCTTATGTTACGAGTTTGATAAAGAACGCTCAAACACATAGCCCATCTTGGTTACGAGGGTAACCTCTGAGCAAAGGTATGCAAAATCCTGAACCAGTGTTTCAATTCAATGTTCATCCTTCCATGTCCGAGCAGGATAGGAGATAATGCTCAGCCAACTCTAAAGACTAAGCATGGATTTCACGCGATTGCAAGTTTTTATCTCTTGTATGTAGTATGTTTATAATGCCTATTAGATGTGAGTACCACTCGCCAAAAATGCCGAGTATGCACACCCACCACCCCACCACCTCCACCACCGCCCTGGCACAAATACCAAATGCCGAGAGGCCACAAATGCAGAAGATGAGAGAATGGTATTTTTATAACTGAATCAAGCAAACTAGAGGGTAAATATCTTTATTAGTTCAGGCGATATAGCAAAAATCAGTGCAAAACTGCGCGCATGAAACCCGCGGTGACCTTTTACCTCCATCCACCGCGCCTGCCCCCAAATGCCGAGATGCACACAATTACGGGGATGATGTCAGGTATTCCAATAAAACTGCATCAAGCAAACTAGAGGGTAATATCTTTATAGTTCAGGAAGATATAGCCAAAACAGTGCAATGCTGCGCGCATGACCCGCGGACTTTGAACCCTATCCTGCCTACTACACCAAATGCTAAGATGTGCACAAGACAGGGATGATGTAATGGTAAGTCATAACTGCATCAAACAAACTAGCGGATAATATCTTTATTACGTTCAGAAGATATAGCCAAACACAGTGCGAAGCTTGCGCGACTGACCAGCGTGAACTTTGACCTCCATCCACCGCCACTGGCACCAAATGCTGGTATGCACACAATGCAGAGATGATAGATAGAATGTATTTCTACAACGAATTACGCAAACTAGAGGTAAATCATATTAGTTCAAGGAGATATAGGCGAAACAGTGTGATACTGAGCGTGGACCCGCGTGACTTTGACCTCCGCTCAGCGCCAGCCACCGCAACAAATGCCGAGATTGCAACACAAGGCAGAAATCAGTGACTGACGTCAACACGAACATTTTGATATCAGGTGCTGCGTTCTACTCAAAAAGTTTAGCGATTTTTTTTTCCTTGCTGTCTGCCTCCAGACTATAGTGCCCACAATTAATTTTTGATAAATTGTTATTTACCGGAGACAATGACGAGGGTAATGTGTAAAATCAGCCCGATTGGGCGTATTTATTATTACTGTCATTAGTAAACTTACATGTTCTCCATGTTGACGAACGTGACGGTCACCGGAAGCTAGAGGACGTAGGGATGCTGGTCACCAGAGGGCCAGACGAGCCTCGAGCAGCCAGGACAATCCGCTGAAAAGAGCAACTATACAGAAGCTCCCAGGAACCTCGGGCAAGACAAGAGGGGTCACCCGACACACATGAACATCCGGTACAACGACCGCTTGCCACGGTGACGGTCACTTGGCTATGGCGTGTTTCGTCTTGCGACGACACGCCTCTTGTTCCTCTTCCTTGAAGTCACCATCTCATGCGATGCCGGTTCGTGGTTTCAGCTGTAACAGAACAACGTGCTATTCATTACACAATTCAGCGGCAGATTGCCGGCATACACAATGTTTTGGCTGTAGGAAGAGTGACCTAGCCTTAAAACACACTTGAGTGCATTCATAACTTAAAATTAGATTTAAGCAACTCTACTAGGAAAACGCTAAAGTCCCGCCGCGTTGATGGATGGAGCGTTTTTTATGTTCTGCGTTTTTTACGTTTGTTTGCAATTTTCCTTTGCAAATGGTTTTTGAATGCATTGGAGTGATTGTTGTAAGGTCTATTTGTAACTTGTTAATGGTACTATAAAAACTCAAAAAACTCATAGTAAAACCTGTTATTTCTGTGGATTACTGACTAACTTTTTCAAACTTTTCTTTCAAAAGGTATACGACACACCATAACGATAATGTCATGTGAAATCTGAACCGTTGTAGCACCAACCGTTGTCAGAATCGGCCAAATGTGTAGAAAATATCGTACTAAAAATTGAAAAAATAATATTAAAACCTTTATTGCTATGGATTTAGCTAAACTTTTTCAACTTTTTCTTCATTAAGGTTACTACATCACTATAATCTAATGTCCATGTGAAATAGGAACGTTGTAGCCCCTCCCGTTTTGGTTCAGAAATCGGCCCAAATGTGACGAAAATATCGCCACTAAAAATCGAAAAAAAAAAATCGTAAAAAGTACGATATTCATGAGAAATATTTCTTCGAGTGTAACCACCAAAAAACAACTAAACCTCTAAGTTCAGAGAAAACGAAGGTCCCGTCAAATTTTTCATCAGGTCGCTTAGCGTTTGCGGAATCTTGCTAACAAACAGACAAAAATACAGACAAAAAAAAACATTGGAGCTAAATTTTTGGGGGGTCAGTGAAATTGAAGTTTTCGCTTCGCTCGCTACGCTCATCCAATTATTGAGATACTTGCAATAAAGGTACGTGTAATCGAACCTCGTAAGTGGCATGGATTTTTAGATGTTGCTCACCCACTTAGAAAGTACCGTCCAGAATAACATTGTTGCAATGAGTCGAAAAGAAACGAAGATCACTCATAACCATCGCAATGTACATCATGTAAACCAATTTTTAAACGATTGAGAATGTTCTGTAGCCAGCTTATATATTTTCTCTCTTGTTTTATGGGTGAGAAAACACCACATTTATTCTCCTCTTAATGACAAAATTCATTCGCATAATACCAGACGACAGAAAGATGTTGTAAAAAGGTAAAATATTACTTAGGTGTTTTAAACAAGCAAAAAAGTAAACGTGAAAGATTGTGGTTGCTTACTATATTCGACGGCGTTTTTTCTATATCTCATAATATGCTACAAGAGAAATATAATGAATGCTTTGAAACCTGGACTCTATAAGAAAATCAAAATTTTCTTATTTTGCCGATCGGCCCAACGGCAAAATTGCCTCTCCCCAAAAATTTTCAAACCCAATTCGCCAAGCACACCAATTCAAAGTAGGTAGTTGGGTTTTGTGACTATAATTTTCAAAATGGGTTTCTAGGCTGACTGAGAGAGAAATATGTTTTAACAATTGGTTTACCTGAGAAATGTTTTCGTTTTGGCGGTGCAAATCGCGTACAAATACCGAAAAAATAAAAAAATATAATAATGAATGATGTAGTGTTAAAGTTTAGTAGCTACTGGTTTTCAAAACAAAGTCGCCATCCCCCCCCCTCCGCAATCACTATGACTCATTGGAAACCTGAATAAAATACGGGTGGGAGTAAACTTGCCATCACCACTTTGAGTTCATCAACAGACATGGTAGATCTGTAAACAAGAGTATGCTATTTCGTGACCAAGGTACGAGGTTTCCTGACGAGTACACTGACAATTCGATTTGTAATCTGTCACCGCACAATTCAATTTACGCGAATCTCGAATTAAAAATAAAAAGTATAATGTTAATTTATTTATTTTAATGTTATATTGTTCATATATATGTAATGTTACTATTATAAAATTAGTTATTCTTGACGGTAAATTTCTTATAGAATACGTCCGTTGGGGAACAGAACCAAAATTCACCCTTATCGAGGTTCGAACTCATGTCCCTCAGTTGCGTGTACGTCATATTATTATTTTTAATAAGTAAGTCTTCGACTTTCAATACTTGGTTTGATTGATTGATGATGCATTGATTGATTGATGGGAACATTGCTCACCGTCTATATTAATGCCTTGCTGATTCGAGACGATGAGTGAGTGAAAGATGAGGATGAAGTATTGAACAGAAGGGAGAGGGGAAACCCGGTACCGCACGAAGCCCACTCCTTTCGCAAAGTGACCAACGGGACCAGCGGCCTTACGTCCCATCCGAAAGGACGGTGTTACCTTGAAGGTCATATATGTTCCTCCCACTACCCGGACTGCCGAGCGACGAAGCGTTATATATAGCTTTCGTACCTTCCATCTGTCTAGCCAGCGGTTATTCGTATGTTCAGGCAAAGCAGTCACACCCTGACCACGCCGTAGGTGCTAAATTTAGTGTTCGAATTGGAACCGGACCAAAGCTTGCGAGGCACCTCCGTGCTGCAGATATTCAGAATATCATTTTGTATTTTAACAAGTATTAATTATTATCAAGTCATCTATTTTTACTTCGGATATCAGTAGGCCTATCCGGGTAACTGAATCGAAGGATTAAAAAGACCAAGACCGGCTCCTCACGTACGTTGTCCTTGGTTGTGGAGGACTAGTGCGGAGACTCGCGGACACAAAGAATACAAAGCTACAACTGTGACAATCGTTGTTTTATCACTGGATTTCCCTGCTTGACCGGAATGTCCGGACGTTCACACAGACTGTGGACTAGAAACCACAATTTAACGATATAATCCCTAATGGGGCTAGTGTCCCTGGCTGTTTCTTACGAATAGGTCAAAAAATAATAATAATAGCACTCTGTTTCTATTACAAACTTACTATGGCTCCTCCAAATCTTATTGGAACTCGATCAATTCACTAATAATTTTTTACTACCGTATTTTCTCCAAACAAAATCATAAAAAATTAGTACAGACTTTGCAGCTGAATACATTTCTAAAGTAAAGCATATCGGACATGGCATTGGCTAGTGCAGAGTTACCCCAAATAACGGGGACTTTAATCTACAAGCTGCAATGATCATTGCTTCGTATTATAAGGTCGGAAAATCACCATTTGTACAATTCATTTGTAAAAAGATTTAATCCTTCCCTTCCAACTTGTTCTGTGGCTAGATCGTTCAAGCATGTGTCTGTACTCATCCATCCCCTATAGGTGGCGAACATTATGCAGTTGACGGGACTTTAAAACCAATTAAACACAAAACTGCAACAAACGTTCACGTCAAACTTCATTTAAAAAAAAGGGCATGTGATGATTCAACACCCCTAAATTAGAAGCTACTTCATGTCGATTGAAAGGTCGGGAGTATTGAGATTATTAAGACCACTCAACTAAAAGTCCAGTGCTCACTTGCTATGGTGGAGAAAGTAAAGGTTATTTGTCTAGGATCATCCTAGTTAGGATACCAAAAAGGGGATTAGTACTATAGTCCTATTTCAAATACCGATCTCTAGGTTGGGAGAGTGGCCCGGTCCCGCTTTGAATTTAAAGTCTATACTGTAAAAAAGTTATGCGGTTGGGTGGGATAGACTAATAAATAAAATGTATTATTGTTCACAACATCCAGTGGATTAGATTTGATGGGAAAAACGTAGGCTGTGTGATTAGTTTATATAGGAAAACTAGGCTTATAAACAAACATAAAATCTCCGTGAGCGAAAACAGCAAGCTAAAAAACGTACAAAAATCGTGTCATGAGAACAACATTATTATAAATGCTATGTACCAAAAAATACGTGTGTCAAGACATACCTTATCTACATTCGTAAAACTTGACGTCCACTGAAACACGAATGCATCGTGATAAAGTCAAAAGGCATGTTGTCAAAAATAACGATTCAATTCAATAATAAAAACATTGGGCGTTCCATGATAGGTAGTAGAAACGACAACAATAGTCGCTAAAACGGCACGGTATGACCCAGACGGGCGCCGAGACGGTGATTCACACTTAAGGATGCACGTAGATTTGACGTTCAATGCGATGACCTTGTGAAAAATGGTGTCTATTTTGCACATGTAATTAATTATTTTGGGCTGAACGTATGATGATTTAAGCAAACATGCACTTCCCAAACCAAGGACGATGGGCTATAGGGGGATTGTTGGGATATGACGGCAATTATGGATAACTGAATAGGATACGTTTAAAATTAATTAATAAGTAATAACTCATATATACAATTATATTTACCCTATCACATGTGTGAGAGAGATGAAACAACACGGGAAAAGGCCAGTGCTGGGACAGACTAGCGGATGGGCGAATCGACTGCCCTATGTTGTATTAGGAAATTTGGCTTTATAGCACTAATAATCAGTAAAGAGCATCCATTGAAACTAAACTTCTTCTTATTAAAACATTTCATACTACACGAATGGAAATATGATGTACATGTGCAATTGCATATAAAATAATTCAGTCCTAACCTCTTTCGACCTCCGCTTGAAACAAGTAATGAAAAGCAATTGTTTTCATACTGTGGAAAACAACTTCACGTAGATAACCAGAACTAACACGTCAATTCAAATTAACTATTTAAAAATACTAAATAATATGTTGACGCACGAACGCGCAACAATATCAACACAAACTTATATTCATTGCAACTGCGCATGAACGGATGACAAAGTTAGTGTAGTAGGTGCTGGATTAGAGTTGTGTGCGCTCCCCGCGCGAACTGATTTGGACCGTTCCCCATTGTCAGATCCAAGCAACACAACACAGCGTCACGTGACGCGATACGAGTCGACTGTCAAACTTCATGACGACAAAAACAATCGCTTTTAACTATGCCCAAAATTAAGCAAATTCCACTTCTTACGACCCGCCAATCCGAGTATAACGTATTCAATAATATCACTGCAAGCAAAGATACATGTATGCTTAATAACTTAAATATTTATCGAAATATCAGTAAGCAGTCTCGTATTATGATCTGTGGGTAAAATCAACAAAATATGTCACAAAATACAGTTGGAGACCAAAATAACTATAGTGCTAATCTTCACAAATGCAATTTGTAAAGCAAAATTAAGTTTGAAGAGACGAAACCAGCAAAACGTCACACAATGACATTACACAGGCCTAGGCCTTCCGGAAAACGTAAGGATAACATCATTGAAACCAATTAGTAAACATTGTATATAACACACGCAGAAACGATTCAATAAGGCACAATACAGAATGACTGCGATAACACCACAAAACACAATCATATTTGTAAAATTGTAAGGAGGCCATATACAGTAAACACTACTTATCGAGTTGTAAGATCCACAACTACACTCTTTCAATCTAACGAATTGGGTAATCGAGACTGCGATCTGGTACACACTCAATCTTCACTCGTGTTTATATCAACAAATGCATGGAATACAGTAGGTATCTTGAGAAATCACAAATAACAAAACTCCAGTTCACTCGACTGCATTCTACCCTTCTTTAATCAACACCACTGTCAAACCTACAATAAATGTGTTCACTCATGCATGTGACTCATGAACTTTCAGGCCTCACTGCTCAAACTATAGAGCCCCTGACACATTATATTTATTTATACGCTCATCGAAAAGAAAGTGTTGCGTTGGACATGTAAACAAATCAGCTGTGCTGTACATCGTTGCGATTCTCCGATTGTGTATTGGATTGGATCGAGTTAGGCCGGGGCGTTACAAGCGAGGAGATTCAGCTTGCCTGTGCAGTAAAAAGCCTGCAACTGGGATTTTTGTGTTGTAGGATCGATAAAAATCCATAGTGTTACTTCTCAGATTTAGTGGTGTGTTTGTGTTATTTATTTATTAATATTTATTTAATTGTATGGACGAATAAGGGAGAGAAAACAGTTCCAAAAGAATAGATTTTCTCCGAACGTGAAACAAAATGAACATACACTTGTCGGAAATGTATATGATGTTAAAATATAATGAGCAAAAGAATATAAGGTAAACTAGGAAGAGCTAATTGGATACTGTGTGTTGGCATTCCGTAATGACATCGATCGGAATATTCTACAGTTGTGAACGTCTGAAGAAAATTATCTAGAAATGTCGGTGGGATTCGAACATGTGACCTACCATATCAAGAGAACTTATCAGAACACAGAAGCATGCAGTTTCGTTACGTGATGAATGGATGCGGCTGCTTCATTAGTGGCCTAATTCTAATCTTGACTTTTCAAAACTTAGGCCTGTTAGCCAAATGTGAAACTGTAGCACGCGAGAGTAATAATAATTATAAACAGGATGTCGGATTAAAATCAAAGCGAGGCAATTCAAGGTAAAATCATGATAGTGTATTATAATCTTATTTGAAGCGATGAATACATAATCTTGTGAGTAGCGTGTGGTTTGACATGAACATAGTATTATTAAACTTATCCACTTAACTAGTAGTAATGGCATTACTTACTACCATTCGAAAAAAGTATCCGAAGGCAAATCAAAATGGCCCGCCCGTGAACACCGAAAAGACCTACCTCGAGTAATTGAGACTTTCACGTTTTAAGCTAGTAGTACAAGATGATTGTTAAAATTTGGTTAGATACTTGCGTAACTTTATTTGTAAAAGAGACATCGTCTAGTCTTACCTTTATGACAGTTGAAAGGGTCAATGTAGTATGATAGGTGATTTGGCGACACTTCAGACAGGCTAGATCATGAGACATCCTAATAAGGCTAGACCACAGCCCCCCGGGTGGCCACTTACGGTACAATTAGAAGCCATGCTTAAAATGACAGTTTACATGTTAAATCAAAGGGAGCGATTTGTGGCCAAATAGTTCTCAAAGATGCCGCCAGGTTGACAGGAAAGCATACTAGCCTTTAACACAAATGATACTAAATTCCTTATGCAACCACTTCGATTGTTTCTTTTGTTAATACCATGCTGCACAAGCTAAAACCATATCAAACAATCCAGTAAATACTAGTGCATAAAAAAAGCATAAATTAAAAACACCAAATCGCCACTGAAATGGGCGGTTGAGTCTTCAATTTGCTACCTCGCGCTGTGCGGAGGTCTAGGAGACTGCTAACTTAGCCTAATATAGGTGGTTTAATATCAATGGGTAAGAGTGATGGAGTAACGAGCGGCAGTTAGCACGGATGCAAAGTGTACGTCGTGTTACCCTTTTCGCCGCTCTCATGTCAGTTCAAATAGGCGCGAAAATCCACATGATACTACATTGCACTGTTTGTCATTCCACAATCCGCACATTGCAGTCTTCAGCTTTGATAACGTTCAATGTGATGTATTTACGACAGAATACGGCATTACGTACAAATGGAGGATGTCATCCGATTTTTTCTTCGAAAATAATAATATATTAATTCTAAATTATATTTTAATTGTAAAAAACTTTGAATCTTTTGGAGTAGCAATTAAAACTAATTATAGAAGCATGGCCACGAACAACTTATTGACACTGCTGTCAGTGGATCTGATTAGAGAAAAACATTCAATTCTCGCTGATTTGAAGAGCAATTGACCAATACAATACGTAAATCACACTGAAAAAAACTGTAGTTGCTCCGTTCGATACACTTTTAAAAAAATGACTGTTGTTAGTAAATTTTTCAGAGACTTGGTATTTTATAAATCTTGTCGACTGAGCAACTTTATAGCCTGTACATAAATAGATTCACCCGACCCTCAGTGTTGGTCGAGCGTTAAGCGCGAGACTCTGAGTTCGCGGAGGTTTCGGGCGTTCGAATTCCCGTCGAGTACACGGCAATCCTGACTGAATGTTTTTCGGGTTTTCCTCCAGCGTTAATGCGAATGCAAGGGATTGAGTAATCTTAAACAGCCATCGGTCATCCTTCACAATAGTCTATCGCAATATCCTAGATTAGTCAGGGTCACAGCGGTTAAATCTGATGTGTATACCATACAGCATGTATCCTACAAAAATGTATGTTATGTATAGATGCAATTGATCGCATCATTAATTACTATTTTTAAATGGTTCGTGAGACTGGAACTAGCTGTTATACATTAAAATACCTCTATTATAGCCTACAATCTATCATAATAAAATTTGGGCAATTTTGGCTGAGACCGCATTTTAATTTAATTCAACATGATTCCTAAGCCTTTAAAAAAAGTTATCAATATAATCACATTTGGCCTAAAGGCTAGGCCAGAGAAACTTTCTGAGCAGATACACATATTGTGTGTTGAATTGAATTTCACTAGGGGCCTAGATTAAAGTAGAATTAGTGCGTATCAAGTTAATAAACAGGAAGCTTTACAAACGCGGTTGGGGGGGTTTTGTCAGGCGCGTTGTTGGATGAGCGTAATGTTTAAAACGAAAAAAGCGTAAAATTCGATTTTCATAAGAAAAATATTCAATTACGCTCAAATTTCACCACGAATACATAAAATCATAAAATTATGGTTCTGTGAAAAAATTATTACAATCGGATAAAGGATGTAGTGTATAAGTCGCAAGAATTAAAAAATAAAACAAAATCGTTTTAAATTTGCAATTATTTATGTAGAAATAATTTGTGATTGCGCTTCAAAATTCACACGAATATATTAATCATAAAAATTAAGGTTCGTGATACATTAAATTTACAATCGTATAAAGCATGTAGGGTTATCATCGAAGAAATTTTAAAAATTAAAACAAATCGTTAAAATTGAGATTTTATTTAAAAAAGAAAACAATTTAAGATGCGTCTCAAATTTCACTCAATATATAATTCATTCAAATTAAGATTCTGTGAAAAAATCATTACAATCGGATAAAGCATGTAGGTGTTATAAGTCGATAGAATTATAAAAATCGAAAAAAAAAATCGTAAAAATTGCGATTGCAGAGAAATCCTGTTGTCGTCTGCACCTCAAAACTGGCAGCTTAAGTTCAAAGATTTTGAATTTTGTCCCACAAAATTTTATTGTCTAATGGAGTATTGGTTAGCCGGAATCATGTTAACAAACAGCAAAAAAAAACACATTCGATTTTGTGTATCACTTGTAGTGAAATGGAATCTTCGCTTCGCTCGCTACGCTCATTCTAATAAATACATCTAAGAAAATATCATAAATAGTATGAACAAGATCAAATGTATGAACAGTGTATGAGGGCTTAGAAGTAGGGGGTGTTTATTGGGAAACAGCACATTCGAGCCCATCTCTAAGCTATACGACTTTAAGAGATACGAGACTTAAATGTATTCAGGTACACATGTAATTTATGAATTTATGATGATTTAGATTAATATAGAATCTTTTGGTGGTTATCGCTCACTCGTCGATTGCGTCGGGGGCCTGCAGGGTTGGCTTTAGCGCTTTGATTTAAAGTCCCCCCAACTTTGGGGGGGAAAATCAGTTATATCAACTGGTGGGTAGACTCTAATTAAAATTTATTTATTTATTTTATTTATTATAGTCACATTCCACTGAATTTATGTGCCTACAACCACAAAACACACTACCGTAAAATGCCAAGTGTTGCGTGGAAACCGGCTAAACACACACACATTTTCAGATTTTTCCCAATCGAATAATAACTATCAACATGAAGTTTGATGAATCTAGTTGATGACGAGCACTTCCTATAGTTTCTCTACTTCTAAAGTTTATAGTTTAGGGGACCAAAAATTAGGATTGGCCATTGGAGAGATCATTTATAGCTGCTTAATTTAGAGCCCAGTAATTTGAATTCTCTTACATAATTTAAAACGATACTACTTAAGAAAATCGAATTTTATTTATTATTCAAATTTCACCCCCTGTAGATTCTACAGTTTAGGGTGCAAAAACAGGACTTCGCAATTCAAAAAGATCATTTATAGCTGCTTATTTAGACGACAGTATTCTGACTTCTGAAGGTGGTTTACAAACGAAACGTACCTTGGAATCGAATTCTTATTTGTTTATGTTTCCATGTCATCCCACCTGTTGATTTCTATAGTTTAGGCGGTGCAAAAATGCAGAGACTTATCAATTCTGAGAGGGTATTAATAGCTGCATAATTTATAGCCCAGTCATTTGACATCTGTAACATGATTGATAAACGTCCTTCTTTGGAAATTGAATCTCTTTATGTTTATTTATTTAATTATTAAGAGGGTGAAAATAACAAGGACTTGGCTATTTCAGAGAGAATTTGTAGAAAGAAACTTTTTTAGAGCCCAGTTATTTGACTGCTGTTACATGATTTGAAAACGTTTTACTGTGTTCCCTACTTGGAAATTTCCAATTCTCATTTGCTTATTAATTTCATATTCTCCCACTGTAGATTCTCAGTCTAAGGGTGCATAAATCAGCATTTCAATTTAGGAGTGCATTACTTAGCTGCTAATTTGGAGCCAAGTCACTACTCAAAATTAATTTTTACAAGAAGTATTTACTGGTTCTCACACTTTGGAATTTTATTTCTAAGGGAACCAATTAATTTGGTTCAATCACAAAATGGACGCAGTGGAGAAATTTAAAAAAGGGGTGCAAAATGGTGCATTATTGGTGCAGTAAATACAGATTTTTAAGTTTTGATATTCGGTTTGGGAGAGGGGGGTGGGGGAAGGGGCCAAGCTTAATGCACACGTTTTCCAGAGTTTTTTTACATGATGTTTTTATGAAAATGGTTTGAGTTGTAATTCGCTTTAGGAGGTCCATATTTAATGACCCGCATCTCCGCAAGTTGCAAAATTCGGGAATCGGGTTCAAAATTGTGCTTATTGGTGCAAAATTATGCACATGGTTTTGAGTGGAAAATCGAATAAGGGGGATCAGTGTAAACTTAGCTCCCTTTTGAAATGGTGTATCCCGAAAAGTATTCGGGGTGGCAAAATTTATGAACAAGATTTGAGTCAAAATTTCGCATAGGGGCAATCGCGATATGGGTCAGGCGTATCTTCGAAAATTTGGGGTGCAAATCGGGCTTGGGTGCAAAATTATGCACATGGTTTGGAGAGAAATGTTCGGGGGGGGGGGGGGGGGGGGCAAGGGTACGGACTTCAAAAAAGTGTGCTAAAATATGGTATGAGTTTGCACATCAAATTAGTTATACTTACGAAAACCATTAACTTGGCTTGCAAGCACAAAATGAAAGTAGTCGTTAAGTTTGTGTGCTTGTGCAAAATGAGATGGTTGAGCAAAATGTGCAAAAAAGTGTGCAAAAATTATAGCATAAGGTCCACATAAATCGTTCTTTTCCCCCCCGAAAACCATGAACTTGGCTCAGCCAAATGAAGTTGTCGTAAGGTTTTTGTGGTGCGTGTGCAAAAATCAAATTGGGTGTGCAAAAATTGTGCAAATGTGTGCAAAAAACATGGTTTAAGTTTGCACATGAAAAATTCGTTATTTTACCAAAACCATTAAGTGCGCTCAGCCATAATGGAAGTTGAGGTAACTTTTTGGTGCTTGTGCATAAATCGAATTGGTTGTGCAAAAATTGTGGCAAAAAGTGTGCAAAAATATGGAATAGGTGACATGAAAATCCATTTTGGTTGTTCGTAGCATTAACTTGGCTCAGCCAAAAAGAAGATGTCGTAACTTATTTGTGCTGCTTGTGCAAAAATCGAAATCGGTTGTGCAAAATTGAGAAAAAAGTGTGCAAAATTCACAGCATATCGTAAGTCAAAATTTCATTGGTGGTTGTGCCAAGTTAATAGACCCGCTTGATTTATATTCTAAATAACTCTCCGATATGGTGAATGAAATTGATTGTAATTGACGAACGATAAATATTTCAACAGCTTTTTCTTAAAAGCTCCAATGTATGTTTCGCCAATCGCCACACAAATTTATGGTATCTTTAGATACTATTATAACAGTACTTAAATTTAGCCTCAGTTCAATGACAACTCCCCGTACAGATTAGTGTTGACTTTCAGTGACGGCCATATTGTGCAATGTTTTATCATGCTCTTACAATACTAACAGGATATTATTAAAATGCTCGTTACATTTGCGTGCATGTACTGTTGAGGGATTTATGTCTTTCAGCAGTTACACAACCATACGGTTAAGCAATTCACAAGAGGCGAAAAAGAGTAGTTCTTTATTTACGGAACGCATTTAAAGACTATGGCATTATATTTTTTGCGCCTTATTATTTATTTGCCATATAGCACTTCGCCAACAGCATTACTCTAGTCAAGTCTTAATTCATTTCCAAGATGTAACATCATTAAACAAAATATTGCTCTTCATGATTAAAATAAGTCCCAGAACAACTGTGCACATTTGAAGTTAGCCGGTTGACGAGCAAAAGTTACTGACTAATCAAATCGACTGTCCTGAACTGTTTCAGCTAATATCTTTTAGAATGTATATCTATGCGCCGTTCGTGACACGCATATCTATTCTACCCGAACAACTCTCGTGTTAACACTTTCAATACTTCTGTGACACAAAGGATTTAATCCTATGACAACTATTTATCAATAAAGTGCTCCTTAGATGTGTTTACTGATATCATTCAACAAACTAAAACTAATCAATATTTATGATTCAATTGAAATTTGCTTTATACTAGCACAGGTTTAATTGTATCATTTTGTTGTCTGTATTTGATGTTAACATAGCCAATGAAATCTGAAAGTTTACTTCTGTTTTGGAAAAATAAATCATTATTTCCATGACACAAAGAACTCTTATTTGTAACGCATTGTAACCGATGGACAAATGTCCAGCAAACAGAGAATTTTGTCAAAATAAAAATAAATGTGCTACGATTAGAGATACCCGAATGATGCCGTGAACCCGTGATGATAAATATTCTTCGACGTCCAAAATGTTCGATAACTATACGTTAAGCGGCGGCAGGCGTTCTCATTTTAGCAGGTTTCAAATTTGTCAACCAATTTCTGTCACATGTGTTTTAAATTTTACTCAATTTTGCACATTTGCCTTAATATCATAGCACTTTTCCATAAATTGATTAAATAAAATAAATAAGCAATACATCAAATTTTCTAGTATTTACAATCTGTAAAAATGGTCAAAAACACCCAAAGATTTACGCATTTTCTGACTGTTTAATGAATATTGAAAATCTTATATGATAGGGCGTACATATGTACATTGTTATCATTAAAACATCGTTTAATTTAGATGTAGTGATTTATGGCTGCTGGAAAAGGAACGCGCTGAATATGAAATCAGTCCTACTAGCTCTTAATTAACATCTCTGTGTTTAGAACAACACCTCCAAAGAAAATTCTTTATTTGCACGTGATGTCAGCTTGATCTATTCTATATTGTTTTAGAACATTATGCTTTATTGTATCAGGGATTATCCCAACACAATGGCGGTCATATTCCTGTACTTGAGGCATTGTCGTGAACTAAAACATGACGCCTGTGTACATAAAGAACGATATATTTTTCTAAGATTGATTAATTAAGATTGAGTAGTTGAATATGTCCAAGATGGTCTAGCTACCATCTCCCGCTGTGGTATTCTTTTTATAATATTTTGGAAGCACTGTTGAAATGTCTGTATTAAAAACTCATTGTGCTTGTTTTGATTGCCAGCCAAGACAAAGTAAGGTCTGCCTTACATTGGCAGGGACTAATTGGCCTAACTTTACAAAGTTGGGTATTAAACCATAAGTTTTCTCTTTTCAATTGTGACTTCCAACTTTGCTTTAACATCGTTATGACGTCATATACTTTGAAACCAACTTGCAACGTCTTCTGTAACTTCAAGCAAAAACTAACACGCCGCAGATCTTGAGCGAGAAGTATAACAATTAATTCTTGCTTTTCCCCAGACAATGTTAAAAATAGTATAAATCTGTCTTCAATGTGATGTTACTAGGAAAACGCTTTAGTCCCGCCGCGTTGATGGATGAGCTATTTTGTAAGTTTTTAGTTTGCGTAGGACCACTTTTCCTTTGCAAGTGCTTTTTGAATGCATTGTAGGTGATTGTTGTCGAGTTTCTAATGTTACTTTTAATTGTTATTATTAACCCCAAAAAAAAAAAAAAAAGGAGGAAAATTTTTTTTCCCCAAAAAGAAAATTCCCATCCTTGT